>JAJAGP010004406.1:0-50510 GCA_025084515.1 Ancistrus triradiatus | reverse complement strand
GTGTAGCATGAGACCCCGGCAGCATTAGCTATAGCAGCATAGCTAGAAAGCTAGAAAGAGGAGAACTGGTAGGAAACACAGCCAAGAGGGATCACATGAGACATTGGCAACCCCACGAGCGGCAGAAGACAGCAACCCAACGTCTCTGATCACCATAAGACTCTTTGACTATGAACCCCCAGCTCTGCCCTTATTCATTCTCTACCTTTGTAGTCTGTTGTAGTGACACATGTATGTTTTCTGTTCAGTGTGACACTTGGAACCATGAAGTGCAGAGATGCACTAGACTAGGCCACACAGAGCTAGGTACTAACACAAGATACAAACAAATCAGGAACCCAAACAAGCAGACCTGCCTGGAATTTACAACAGTGCCAGGAGTCAAAATGAAGTGCCAGGAACTGACACACCTCTCTCCTCATGATTGAACCAGATAGATACAGCACTGGGAAATAGTGCTCTACTGTGTCAATGAACAAGTATGCAACTTTGTAAGACTGTGGACACTCTAGATCGAGACTTGCTTCTGGTGAAGGCAGAGTTGTGTTTCTTTCATGGACACGCTTAAGTCCAGGAACACCTGTGTGTATTTGTGGTTAAAGGCACTGTATATGTTTGGGTTATTGTGTTCTGGACAGTTTCCAGTCTCAATGTGTATTAACTAGATTATATCTGCTACCATAAATATTGTCATAATCATACAAAATATGAATATTATTTAAAAGTCTATTGAAATGGCTCTTGAATATTGTCGAATAATATATGCTTTTCTCAGCATTTCATTTAGGGCCACACTGACAGAGCATTAAAAAGTCACTACAGTACTGCACTGTGCCTGCCTATTGCAGAATCAATCAGTGAGAAACACTGTGTATTATGTGCATTCAATTCATGAGCAGGGAATGTGAGTGCTGACACAGCAGTGTTCCCCGATCTGAAGATTAATGACCAAATTTGCCATGCGAGTCTCTTCTTATCACTCCATCCATACAGACAACCCAAAAGCCTCATTTATTTTCATTTACAGCCATTTTTCATTTCCATATCCTAATGATAGATGATCGAACAGAACCGTACTGTGCAGTTTGGCCAACTATCACACTGTACCATGGGATTTTTATTAAATAAAACCATTAATAGGTAATAAAATGAAATTAGAATTAAAACAGACTGTAATTCTCCATACATAAATAAGACTAGCATATAAGAAACTATTGATGTACTTACTGTTCTTACACAGGCAGCACAGTGGTGCAGAGGTTAGGTTCGATCCTGACCTCGGACCTACTCCGAGTACTCCAGTGTACTCCCACATTCCAAAGACACGAGTCAGGTTAATTGGTGTTTTCTAAAGTGCCCTTAGTGTATGTGCCCTACAACAGACTGGGACCTTGTTTAGAGTTGTTCCTGCCTTGCGCCCTGCTTTCCTGCAACCCTCACCAGGATTAAGAGGGTTTGTTTGTTTAATTTAGCGTTGCTATCAGCATCAGTGGCCATTTCAGCAACACACACAAAGCTACAAGACCAGTCATATATACACACTAAGGTCAATGCCAATTTACGGTAATCAATTAACCTAATGCATGTCTTTGGACTGAGAGGAAACCAAAGTACCCGGAGTAAACCCACGCAGAAACGGGGAGGACATGCAGACTCCACACAGAATGGACTCCGGTCAATCCACCCTGGGATTGAACCCTGGACCTTCTTGCTGTGAGGTGGCCACCTGGATTAAGCGGGAAAGACTATGAATGAATGTTCTTATACAAGTATACAACCCCAAATCAGAAAAAGTTGGGATGGTACGGAAAATGTAATAAATAAATAAATAAATTGTTTATAAAGAACACTGCATGTATTTTTTGTTTACATTTTCCATTCCAACTTTTTCTGATTTCGGGTTGTACATTCGAGCTCTAAATGTGCAGTTGTCCTTGCTCCGCAAGCCACAATTCATCCGCTTAAATTCAAATGCTTTGCTGAAGCATTATTTGCTATGTACTCCAAACCAGTGAAGGTATTAACGTGGCTGGAAAATATAACACCTCAGCTGAAGTGTTATTTACATAGCCGCAATAAATGAGGTTCAGATCCTGATGGCTGGCTTTCCTGACCATTTTGCACAAATCTAGTATGACACGGGCTAATTAATTAATCTGATTTGAAAAGGTCACTGCAGGTGTATATCACAGCTTAATGAACTCACACTCAGACTTTCATATGCCATGGCCCACTGCAGCTCTGGAATGCTTCATCTCAAATCATAATAAATTATGTGGCAAAGCAGTTATCTTCTGGCTTGGCTTTAACTTAGGAGAAAGTTCTGCTCTTTCCTTCCCAGGTTTAAGAATTCCTGTATCCCACAGCTTCTAGATGTAGCCCAGGAGAATATTGAGGTGCATAGCTTACCTTCAACATGCTAAAAACACTTGCATTAAACTACAGTTGGGCAAAATCACTAACAAAGCTTATTTCATAATAAAGTACTCAATATATCATGTAATTTATTGAATAATATATTCAACGCAAAAAAGAAACATTTATTGCGTGACCATGGCTTTTCCTCACTACATTTTCTAGAGTTCTGATGTTTTGTATTGTTAAACCGGAGTCCCCCAAAAAACAGCAACTGAATATCTGACGCAGATATTGTGTTTTGTCAGGTTTGTTTAGAAAATGTGTGAATTTCACCAGCAAATGTCTTTTATCCAGTGTAATACTGAGCAACCAAGTGGAACAGAAGCAATTTATCCTTCAGGGTGGAGCCACAGTGGCACAAACAGTTAGGGTGATTGCTGCACAGCTCCAGAGATCCCGGAGTTCTTTTCACTTGCAGCAATAATAAATAAAATGAAGAAATCAAAACAAAACAAAATGTATTAGTTTGGTGTCTGGAAGCAAAGAATGGTGCCATTAGGGAGTTTGATCAAGTTTCTTCTCAGCTTAGACAGTGTGACAAAAAAATACCCAGCCCTCAACCTTGAGCCTGCCTGTTCTTCTATTCCTACTTTCGACTTTCCTCCTCCCTCATCCTACATGATTCCCCAATATACATGATTAAGCCTTTATGTCCTTTCTAGAAGAATTATGTATGCATCTTTTAGTAAATAAAAACTGTGTGTGTCACGTAGGGGCAGAAAAAAAATAAACAACAACAAAGAAAAAAAAAAACCTAGGTTTTACCAAGGTCCAGTGCATGTAATATTCAGAAATAGATTTGGCTTATGGACGATAAATCAATGTAGTGCCAATAAATCAATAACATCATGAGTCAGGATCCCATATCTTACAGCATACTGTCAGAAAATGATTCCACTAGAGTACCATAATCATATACTTATTCGTCCTTTCAATGAGCTCATTCATTCCAATTTTTGGAATGTGTGGGTCAAATTTTGGCATATTTCCTGCTTTGGTCTAGTCTTTAATTGGTTTGAGATCCAGGGAGGTCTGCTGGGCAACACGGACTTTCAATTCCTTCCACAAATTTTCTATGGGGCTGAGGTCTGGAGACTGGCTAGGCCACTCCAGGACCTTGAAATGCTTTTTACGGAGCCACTCCTTCGTTGCCCAAGCGGTGTGTTTGGGATCATTGTCATGCTGGGAAGACCCAGCCATGTTCCATTTTCAATGCTCTCACTGATGGAAAGAGGGTTTGGCTTAAAAAATCTCACGATACATGGCCCCGTTCATTCTTCCCTTAACACGGATCAGTCGTCCTGTCCCCTCTGCAGAAAAACAGCCCCAAAGCATGAGGTTTTTTCCCCCCCCATGCTTCACAGTAGGTATGGTGGCAACTCAGCATTCTTCTTCCTCCAAAACGAAGAGTTGAGTTTTTAATCAAAAAGTACTATTTTGGTTTCATCTGACCACATGATATTCTCCCCAATCCTCTTCTGGATCATCCATATGCTCTCTGGCAAACTTCAGACGGGCCTGGACATGTACTGGCTTAAGCAGGGGACACGCCTGGCACTGCAGGATCTGAGTCCCCCTCTCGGCATAGTGTGTTACTGATGGTAGCTTTTTGTTACGTTTGTAGCTTTTGTTAGCCTTTGTAGGTCATTTCATCAGGTCTCCTCAGTGTAAGTTCTGGGATTTTTGCTCACTGTTTCTCGTGATCATTTTGAACCCCACAGGATGAGAATCTTGCGTGGAGCCCCAGATCGAGGGAGATTATCAGTGGTCTTGTATGTCTTCCATTTTCTTACAATTGATCCCACAGTTGATTTATTCACACCAACCTGCTTGTCTATTGTAGATTCACTCTTCCCAGCCTGGTGCAGGTCTCCAATTTTCTTCCTGGTGTCCTTTGACAGCTCTTTGGTCTTGGCCATGGTTGAGTTTGGAGTCTGACTGTTTGAGGCTGTGGACAGGTGTCTTTGGTACAGATAACGAGGTCAAACAGCTACCATTAATACAGGTAACGAGGTCAGGACAGAAGAGCTTCTTAAAGAAGTTGTTACAGGTCTGTGAGAGCCAGAAATCTTACTTGTTTGTGGTGACCAAATACTTATTTTCCACCATGATTTTTACAATTAAATGCTTTAAAAGTCCTACCATGTGATATCCTGGATTTTTTTCTCATTTTGTCTCTCATAGTTGAAGTGTACCTATGATGAAAATTACAGACCTCTCTCATCTTTCCAAGTAGGAGAACTTGTACAATCAGTGGCTGACTAAATACTTTTTTGCCCCACTGTATAGCCACAGATGCTGACATGATGTTACATAAATAAGTAAATAAATTTGTTGAAAAATGTTCTTCCACACACCCAAAACTGATTGATGCTCTGCGTATTAACCATTTCCTCCTTCCACCCTTAAGACCAATAAAAATGTCAGGTTAAGTGGTCGCACTAAACTGCCCCAGAGTTTGATTAGTATCATTGTAACTGTAGCTACTGATGCAACAGTAAATAAATAAATACTTTAGGGCATGGAAATGCATTGTCAAGACAATTGTTAAAAAAAATAATAAAAACAAAAATCGGTAAAGCTACAGATGAAACTGTTGGTAGTGTATTGTTGTGGTGAGCCACCAGCATAATCTACTGTTCTGCAATAACAGTTTCTGGATATTAACTTTATGCTAAAATGAAAAGGATTTGGAGGTAATTTTTTCCCTTGGGCACCCTAATCCCATCCTTATGGCTTTCAGTAAATTATCCTGCTTTAAGTATCTCCTGTGATATGTAGCTAACCCACTTTTTCCTAGTATACCACTTCTGTGTTGTTCAACTCTATATTTTTTGCAGCCCCAGTTGCCTTGCGACTTCAAAAACCATAAAAGAATTACAAGGCTGCAACTTTCTCTACTGGTGTTCCTAAATTACTTTTTATGGTCAATCAATCTCACATAGTTCTCCATCTGCACAACTCAACCTTAATTAAATTCTCTGCCCCATAACTTCCCCTGAAAAATTAATTGAACTGCATTCTGATATGTACAGCCAGATCACTCCACATCCTTTTGTCTGTCTTATTCACCGTTTCTTGACATTATGTTTACCAAGAATAAACCTCAAGTCATAATCACAGGAGATCCATCCTGGGGTCATGGTTGTGGACTGTATTTGACCTCACAGACAGTAGTAGATTTTGTAAAAAGGGTGAAAATGGCTGTGGTCAATATGTATTTTAAGGAGGAGGAGGAAGGTGTACAAATGTAGACTATGTTCTGTGCAGGAGATGCAACATGAAAGATATTGGAGAATCTAAGGTGGTGGCAGGGCAGAGTATAGCTAGACAACATCAGATGGTGGTTTCTACAATGACTTCAGGAAGTGAGGGCTAAACCAAGGAACAGATGATAGAAGTTGAAGAAGGAAGAAGGTTGGAGGAGGATGAGCTGAGTCAGGCACTGGATGACTGGCCAACTACTGCAGAGGTGATGAGGGGATCAACTAGATACTTGGGTGTGACATCTGGACAGGGAAAAGCAGACAAGGGATTCGGTGGCAGAATAATAAAATACAGGAAAGTGCAAGGAGGAAAAGGTTGGTGAAAAAGAACTGGGGTAGGAGTTGCAGCATAAGGCACAGAGAAAGATAGGAAGGCTATTAAAAAGACATATGACAAGCTGTATGAGATGTCTTGACACTAACAAAAGGGAAAAATGACTTGTAAGGGCTGAGCTGGTTGTTTGTTGCAATGTCAGCATATATAGGCTATACACATGGCAGTGATAGTAATGTATAAAATATACAAAATGACATCAAATAAATTGTTTTAGATGCAATTTTAGTTTAAGATCTTGGTGGAAGGTGTCTTCTTGAAAAGGTCATCCATGTTGTCTGCCTTTAGAGATTTTTCTGATATTGGAGAGATATGGACAATCTATCAGAATGTGTTTGACTGAGAGGGTAGTATTGCATGGTTGACATATTGGGGCTTCCCTACCCACCAAGCGGTGTTGGTGGATGAGGGCAGTATGCCTGCATCTGGTTAAGATTGTCTGGTCTTCACTTTTTAAGATGATTTGGTTATAGTTAGGGCTGACGTATGGATTGACCTAATGTATTATCATGTAGGATCACTGGACCATTGTTCTTTCCATTTTTTTCCTACAGGGATTTTACTGTTGGCTGCAATTCAGTTTCATGCCAGGAAGAACTACCGATTTGATGTGTATGATGGTGCTGATTTGAATGTATAGGGAAGGCCAGAAGTAGTTGCATTTTGTAGATCTGGAGAAAGCTTATGTCAAGGGTGCTGAGAAAAGGGTTGTGGTATTGTATGAAAAGTCGGAGGAGTGGCAGAGAAATATGTGAGGGTGGTGAAGGATATGTAAGAGGACATTGATGGATGAGTTCAAGATGGAGGTAGGTCAAGATCAGGAGTCTCCACAGACCATGAGGTTCTTGGATGATATTGTGATCTGTAGTTGGAGTAAGGAGGAGCGTTACTTGAGCTAGGAGAAGTAGAGATGCTCACTAGCCGGGTTTCCATCCAAACGTTTTGCAAACGTTCTGCGTATATACACAAAATTTGGGCAGAAAATATGCAAATTAAGTTATGTTTCCATCCGCTACAGTTATGCCAAAAAACTTTAGATGATATAGGCGACCACCTTTAGGGAATAGAAACAAACATGAATGGAGAAATTTAACTCGTTTAGCAGAAATAATCTTTACAGCCGTTTATAATCCTTTTATTTTATTTATAATCCTACTTCATTGATTCATTCACTTACCTACATAATCAGGTAGCATACAGTATAATTTTAACAGATAACATTTACATTCAGTTAGGTTGACTATGAAATCATATCTAAATGTAACAAAACCATTTTTTTTTTGTTGTTGTTTGGCTTTAGCAATGTTCTAACTTTTCCACCTTGTCCTAGCATAAAACTCTTTTTGCGACATTAGGGTGTATTTGAGAATTTGGGACTTTTTACATTCAGGTTTTTCTTTGCGCAATTTCAAAATTCGCAAAAACTTGGCGTATGGAAAACCTGCTTCAGAATATGCAGTAGGAGCAAGGGTAGATTTGTGAGAAAGATAGGGAATGCAATGGAACAGTGCAAATGCAAGCACGAGAGGTGAAGGTGGATGAGTTTAATTACTTGGGGTTGAGTGTACAAAGTAATGGAAAGTGCGGTAGATAGGAAAAGAGTGGTGGTCCATGTGGTGAAGACAGGTAGGCGTGATTTGCAATAAAAGTGCATCTGCAAGAGTGAGAGGGAAAGCTTACAAAATGAAAGACTAGCTATGTTGTTGACTTGGAGGCGGTGATGCTGACAAAAGGACAGGAGCAAAAAGTGAGTTGAAGATTCATTGGAACCAATAAAGATGGCACTTATAGGACAGTTTGCAGACAAAGTGACAAAGATGAGATTTAAATGGTTGGTCAGTGTCTCATGCAGGGACGTGAAGAGGGGTATATTGAACAAAGGAAGATGAATATGGAACCACCATTCAGGACAAGCAAAATGGAGGTTTGTGGATTTAGTGAGGGAGATGAATATAAACAAGATGGAGAGAATAGTGTCAGATGGAGACGAGTGATTTGCTGTGGGCAACCCTTAAAGTCTGTAGTCGAAAGGAGAGGCAGAAGAAGAATATTTAAAAAGTTAACAGTCACAATAGACAGCATAATCAAACCACTAGAGGATGACTATATTTCGTCCAAAATGTAATTACTGGTTAGCTAGCTATGCACCAACAATGCCTTCATCCGCATGCAGATAATATTTTACGTTTAGTCATATTTGACTAAACATTAATGATATAATATGAATATAATAAGAGTCTGACACTGAAATCCTAAGATTTTATTGCTCCTGCACAAATGAAGGCCTTCGCTTGACACTGCCTCCTACAAACAATGCAGTGAAGCCAGGGAGGTTTTCACGGTGTGCAAGAAACTACAGCAGCATTAAAAATCTGCAGATGATCAAGGCAGTATTTCTTTCATATGTATTCAGATTTTTCAATAATCTAAAAACTGCAGCACTAAGGGCATTTGTTATTTGTATGAATATGATTTTGTCTGAAACTTTAATAAGTTTGGAAATTACTTAGAGAGTGATGCCCATATACAGAATAATTCAATGTAATATAAACACTGAACTCCCTGTAATAGCAAACTTCCTTCAAGGTGAATAAAAGTCACTTAACTCTTATGGTGAACATTGTGATCGACAGAGAGGCTAGATTAGCAAAAAACGTATTCCTGTAATAATAAACATAGACAAACGTTACTGTAATTTGTGTTATACTATATGCATTACATTTTACTGAAGCTTTTCAGATTTGTGTATTACTAGGTCACCAGTGGTTTACACAGAAACCTTAATTACAGCAGCAGGACACAAAACATCTGTTCTCCGGTAATATTTTTTTAAAGACAGAAGACATGAAATGAAAGGGATCAATTATGCAATGTAATTACCTAGTTGTTTTCGAGCAAAAAAAACCCAAAAAAAGGAAACAAAAAAAAGACACTGAACAAAATAAGAATGTAAATTTGAATTATTCGTTTTTCACCAGTAGTCAATTTGTAAAGAATTTATGCCTGCAAAGTCAGTTAATTATGGTAATAACATTTTATTATTTTCAAAAAAATCACAATCATTTAAAGATCATGAAAATGTATTCAGAATTTGCAGACTGTTGACAGATTCATCTCATAAATCGTGACACACTGCTCCCACCTAACATGAAAAAGCTGTTTTTGCAATTTAAAAAGTATTAGCATTGGTATCTGGGATACTTGCCCTGTATTTACTTGGTATCGGATCTATACTAAATTACTACCGAAGTGCCCCATAGTCTGTTAGTCTTAACTATGGGTTTTTTTTCTAGAAATATTTCTATTATTTGGTAAAGAAAATTGGCACTTTTCAACACATTTCTGCAACTGGTATACTTTTTGGGACTGGGTAGCTTAGTGGTTAAGGTACTGGACTCTGGACCAGAAGGTCGAGGGTTCAAATCCCACCTCTGCCAAGCTGCCACTGTTGGGTCCTTGAGCAAGACCCTTACCCCGAAATTGCTTGGATTGTAAGACTGTACCAATTGTAAGTCGCTCTGGATAAGAGCGTCTGCTAAATGCTGTAAATGTAAATGTATACTTCAGATTAGTTGCTATTAGCTAGTAAAATGGACTTCTTCTATCTGAACAATGCCTTGCCCTGATAATTGGCATGTGAAATAAATTGTCTTTGGAGATATTTTTGATTAGGCCTCCCAATAACAAATGGCTTAAAATAGCACTAGTATTCAACCCAATAAACGAATCTAACTGTGGGAACTGTGGGGGCATAAGTTACTGGACTGTGGACCAAAAGCTCCAGGGTTCAAATCTCATTTCTGTCAAGCTGCCACTATTAGGTCCTTGATCAAGGCCCTTAATTCACAATTTCTTGGATTGTAAGGCAATATATGGTCTATGACGCTTTGGATAAGGGCGTCTGCTAAATAAAGAAATGTAAAAGTCATTCATTTTGTAATGGGGGGCACGGGGAGAAAATGTAAATGTAACACTTCAAGCAAGTGACAGTTCGGAAATCAGCAGTACTTTTATTTATGCTCCTGTGAACTTAAGGCCATAACACATCAGCTAAGAGGGACCCCATTTATCCTAAACTTAATGTCACATGCCTAGTCAGTCATTTAAAAGCCAATCAATTATAAATCACAGAATTTGCCATATGAAGATAATACATTCTGTGAAAGGTACATTCCCTAAAAATCTATTAAACATTTGCTTTGTTATACAACATTGTGTGTGTGCCTGGTCCTTTACAGCATATGTGATAACTGGTACATCCCAGTAAATTGTTTAAAGGCTGCATTATATGGCCAAATATTTTTGGACACACTTTACAATTATAGATCTGTGTTATATCAGACAAACTCACATCTAACAAGATCAGAATACTGCGGCACCAGAAGCGTCCCAGGTTGTGATAAATTGGGCATGGTATTACTGGGTGGCTCCAGGCATGCTTTGTAGGTCCATTAACCCGCCATCCTCACAGACAAGCGGTGAAAATAGAAGGGGTTGTGTTAAAACATCTCAGTGACTCTTAGTATGGCACCACCACAAGAACTCAGTTTGTCAACTTTCTGCCCTTCCCTTTTAAAACAAAGTCCATAAAGAAATGGTTCACCAACTATGATGGAGAACTTGGCTGGCTGCCACAGAGGCCTGACCATGACTCCATCAGAGATCAGTCAATTCCAGGAAGCGAGATTATAAAAGCTGCACTTATTTGAAATGGACTCACTTAAGTTAGACAGACCAGTCACTTCTGGCTCAGTTGGTTTCAGTAAAAATAATCCAGGTGTGATCTCTTCTCACTTATTCAAGGCTTTAGTAATATTTTTCAGACATTTCTGAAAATGTCTAAAGACTCAGTAAAAAGGCCTGGATCTTTTCCCTACCAAGCAGAAATTGCTCATTAGGCTTTTTGAAGAATAAAAAACATTGTTATGAGAAAAAGAAGGACCTACATTATTAATGAAGCCAGAGAAGAAGCCTGCCAGAAAACTGCCAAGTGATTTAATGGGAAACAAAACATTTTTAAAACATGAGTGTTTAAATTTGCTATTGGGAGAAAACTCCATAATTAAAAGCACTCTTTTATGGAGGGATTGATTTGTAATTAGACCAAAATGAATATACTACATACATATATGGTGGGTGTTGGGTGGTGACTGCAAAATAGGGGAAACTTTTCAGACACACTGGGTGTGTGTATTAAATACATCAGTTCATGGATATCAGTTCATATCCCCTTAGTAAATCAGGGAGCACCTGTACAATACAATGATGCCTTACACAGTGTGGGATTTCTGGAGGTCTGGAGCAGATTAATTCAATTTACATTACTCCTTATGGGAAAAATTTACTTTGTACTCATCATTTTCGGTTCTCAACAATCCTTCTGGAACGAATTAATGGCGAGAATTGAGATACCACTGTATGAGGAGGAGAAGCTGTGTAAACAGTGGTCTCAACAAACAATAATGGAACTAAATATTAATGGAACTAATAATTCAAATTTCACCGTTTAGTAATCTGTACTTTGCCCTATCTATTCTTTTGTGGGTTTTCTTTCTCTTTTGTTTTTCTTTTTCACAAACAGCAGCAACAAATGTAAAAAAAAAATAATAAAGAAATGCTAGATCTTGGCCACTTTCAATAGCCTGTCAGCCAGGTGCAGTTCTTCAGGACTAAGTGCAGCCTGTTAATGCTGAATGAGCAAAACCATGTGATTGTGCCATGGCTTTTTCACAGGAATGACACAAGCCTGCGTCAGAAGCCACCTGCAGCTCCCAGTGGTGGCCCCTGCCAGTTGTATTTCAATGTCCTAATAAAATCTTGGGCTAAAAAAAAAAAATACAAAAAAGACTAAATTTCTTTTACTTTAAACACCAAACGTTATTAGGATGATGTCATATTATACAACATCCATTCAGTGGGATTTGTGGTGTTGCCACATCTACTAATTTGCATAAACTGTAATAAATTTGACATTAAAAGCTTCTCGCCAGTCTCCTTGTTGTGAGTCATGGCTATGTGTTGTGCTTCCACAGACAAAAAAGGTGATAACCTGTCACTTTCTAGCGTGAATAAGGTATTAGCTACAGTGGTGCTTGAAAGTTTGTGAACCCTTTAGAATTTTCTATATTTCTGCATAAATATGACCCAAACATCATCAGACTTTCACACAAGTCCTAAAAGTAGATAAAGAGAACCCAGTTAAACAAATGGGAGAAAAATATTATACTTGGTCATTTATTCATTGAGGAACAAATTACATATTAGTGAGTGGCAAAAGTATGTGTTTGCTTTCAGTATCTGCTGCAGACGAGCAGCAATGTTCTATTTGGAGAGCAGTGGCTTTCTCCTTGCAGCCCTGCCATGCACACCATTGTTGTTCAGTGTTATTCTGATGGTGGACTCATGAACATTAACCTTAGCCAATGGAAGAGAAGCCTTTATTTGCTTAGAAGTTATTCTGGGTTCCTTTTTGACTCTCGCCAAACTATTACACGCCTTGCTCTTGGAGTGATCTTTGTTGGGCAAACACTCCTGATGAGGGTAACAATGGTCTTGAATTTCCTCCATTTGTAAACAATCTGTCTGACTGTGGATTGGTGGAGTCCAAACTATTTAGAGATGGTTTTGTAACCTTTTCCAGCCTGATGAGCATCAAAAACTCTTTCTGAGATCCTCAGAAATCTCCTTTGTTTGTGCCATGACACACTTCCACAAACGTGTGTTGTGACGAACAGACTCATAGATCTTTAAATAAAACAGAGTGCCCACTCACACCTGATTGAAAACACCTGACTTTAAGTTCACCTTCAAATTAACTGCTCATCCTAGATGTTCACATACTTTTTCCACTCACTAATATGTAATATTAGATCAATTTCCTCAATAAATAAATGACCAAGTATAATATTTTTGTATCATTTTTAACTTGGTTCTTTTTATCTACTTTTAGGACTTGTGTGAAAATCTGATGATGTTTTAAGTCATATTTATGCAGAAATATAGAAAATTCTAAAGGGTTCACAAACTTTCAAGCAGTACTGTATGCATCTACATTTGTGCAGTTTTCATCCTGGAGTAGTCTTAACTTTCAGTAGACTTCTTGTCCTAAGGGTCAAAATTGACCCACTTCACTTTACCCCTAAAATAAAGCAGCTTAATTGAATTATAAACCTCAAACCTATTTTGCACAAAGAAACAACCTGTCAGTAATTACAAACTTAATGACATTAAGTTTTTCCTCTGAAAAAAGACTGCATTTAATCAGTGGACACCACTCGTCATTGCAACTCTCCTACCATAATTAATTTCTTTATTAATGTAGAGATTTATTACTACCATTATTACTACTACTACTATTACAGTCGTATGAAAAAGTTTGGGCATCCCTGATAATTTTTCATGATTTTTCTTTATAAATCATTGGTTGTCCAGCTCAGCAATTTCAGGTAAATATATCATATAGCAGATGAACACCGTGATATTTGAGAAGTGAAATGAAGTTTATAGGTTTTACAGAAAGTGTGCAGTAATTATTCAAACAAAATTAGGCAGGTGCATAAATTTGGGCAACCTTGTCATTTTATCGATTTGAATACCTTTAGCACCAATTATTGGAACAAAAAATTGTTTTGTAAGCTCATTGACCTACATACACAGGTGAATCCAATTATGAGAAAGGGTTAAGGTGGCCAATTGGAAGTTTTTCTCCTCTTTGCATCTTCTCTGAAGAGTGGCAACATGGGAGCCTCAAAACAACTCTCAAATGGCCTGAAAACAAAGGTTGTTCAACATCATGGTTCAGGGAAAGGGAAAAGCTCTCTCAGAGATTTCAGCTGCCAGTTTCCACTGTGAGGAACTATGATCCATGGGAAGACCACAGGCAACAGTTCGTTAAAGGAACTCCCGAATTTGGCAGACGCAAGAAAAATCTCAGATAGGCAGAAGGCGAAGGATGGTTAGACAGTCATAGTCAAGCACAGACCACCTCCAAAGACCTACAACCTCATCTTGCTGCAGATGGTGTTCACTGTTCATCGTTCACTATAACAGCGCCTTTGCACAAGGAGAGGCTTGTAGGAGAGTAATGGCAGAAGAAGCCTTTTTTTGATTTAATGGTTTATTTAATGATGACGCAGCCCAGACCAAAATCTGAGTAAAATAATGAAACATAGGAAGCTATGTGTACAAAGAACATCCAAGAAAACGCGTGCAATAACAAACAATTTATATCCTTGATATAACTGTAATATAGCAGTTTATCAAACAATGTATTATGGTTATGTTAACGAACGTACTTAGTTTTTAATTCCAAAGGACAGAAAACTTGAGGCATGCCCTGCTTCTTCTCGTTATAGGAGGTCAACATATGCTCATTATACCTCTGTACAGACATCCTAACCTGCATCCTCTTGGCGGAAGTGTCCCTTTATTGTGGGATGCCCCGCCTTTTTACTCCTTTAAAGTTGTAGGACCTCTTTGCGAGTTACCAGCTTGTAAAAATTGCCAGAACGATTAGAATCCCTGCAAGTGAAGTTTTACCCAGCACTGTGAAAGTTATGAGTTCGACAAGCTCGGTCGCAAAATCTATGCCATAAAACCTATCAGTCTGTGACCATTATTCATCCTAACTTTATATAACAACCCCAAGCGAACCAGGGACTAAATGCAACATGTTCCATTTTCAGCTTTGATCAGAACAAGTCAACCAAACCTAAGTATGAAATGTACCCTAAATGCAGTTTTTTATAAAAGTTCTATCTTTAATGTAGTTTTAGGAAATATAGCTCACCATGCTCAAACCCTACATAAATCCCAGATAGTACCCTAATCATAGTACAATTACATGCCCTCATAAGACAATAAGACAGAGTTCAACCTGACTATCAGTGCTTTTTTAAATAAAATGTGACTCTCTGGAGATATTAGCAAATATTAAACTGGAGGAAATGATGATGGTAGGAAGGGGACACGTGCCGAGTCTAAGCATTGTGTGGCATCAGTATGGTAATAGATAAAAAAGGATAGGAGAATATACGGAGGAGTCACAGACGGAATAGGAAGACAAGGGATAGTGAAAAATATAGGTAAAGAACTGGCAGGGGTGGAGGAGATTACTCGATTGTTAAGAATCTCTCCCCCTTGTAGCGAGAGAGTGATTGTCTCCTAAAGGGTGAAAGTCTAGAAAATAAAATTAAGAGTCAAAACGAGAGTGGTAGGCGTAAATCATTCCTATAGTCTTCCCTCTCCCTCGGGTGTGCAACACTTCTTTTTTCACACAGCTGAGCCACATTGGAGGTGGAAGATATTCATGAGCTGATGGGCAGGAGCCCTTGGCAAATATTCATTACGTGTGATAATTAGAACTTAATGTATAATTAAGGCGGCCATCTGAGTGGTTATTTAATTTGAGGTAGAAAATTTTCACCTCGTTTTCAGCTAATGAGTGTCAGGTACTACGAGACTCTGTATGTTTAATCATAACAGGACAAAGTCTTCCGAGACAGCCACATTTAAGCTGGAATGTTCTTAGTAACTGCCTACATTCTGATCAGTGGTTGTGACTGCACAGTGGCCGCAGTGGAATCACATCCTAGGATGTTCACTGGTCCTGGCCCTTAGGGTTAAATTTCCGGGTACTTAATCAGATGGTTTTAATTTCCCAGTTGCTGAATTCCCCACTGTTGGTCACAACCTTCAAACTGCTCAAAAGAGGAAAAGTTTTTTAATGGTAAATTGCTCGGATATGGGGATGTCTGCTTACATACGTAAAAGTGAAATATATAGTAACCAATTATCTGTTGGTTTACTTGGGAGCAGACGGGGCCAATTATAGTAGGCCAAATTCACAGTTTTAATTGGGACTGTAAGTGGCTCAGGTTAAGGTAGATGGGCCAAAAGTCCCAGAGTTCAATTCCATGAGCAAGGCTTTTTAATCCATAATGTTTAGACTAAGTTTTTATCATTTGCTTAAGTACGCTGGATACAGCATCTGCTAACTAACTACAGGTGAATGTATACTACTGGACAAAAAATTAGAAAACCCGCGACTGAAACGTCCTCATACGCAGCAGTGTCCAAAGTCTGACCCTAGGCCAAAATGCGGCCCGTGGACAGATTTTAATTGGCTGTGGCCATAACTCTTAAGAATGCATTATTTAGTGACCTTCGCACATGCAATTTTTTCTTTTGGTCGCTTAGGTCCAGCCTGACTGTCGCCACTTCGTGCAATTATAGCCGTCAAAACAGACCTCATCATGTAGAAATGTAGTCGAGGTCACACCACCATCCCTTACTTAGTAATCTAAGCATGATGTCTTTTCTGGTAATTGTAGCACTGGTTTGACTTTAACACAATGGCTATTTTGTTTTTGTTTTGTTTTTTTAAACGTATTTAAGTGGACTAAGACATACAGTGCCTTGCAAAAGTATTCGGCCCCCTTGAACTTTTCAACCTTTTGCCCACAGGTTTCAACTTTAAACATAAAGATATGAAATTGTAATGTTTTTGAGAGGAATCACCAAGGTGGTACACAATCATAAGTGGAACGAAATTTTATTGGATATTTAAACCTTTTTTTAGAAATAAAAACTGAAAAGTGGGGCGTGCAAAATTATTCGGCCCCCTTGCGTTTAATACTTTGTAGCGCCACCTTTTGCTGCGATTACAGTGCAAGTCCACTTGGGGTATGTCTCTATCAGTTTTGCACATCGAGAGAATGAAATTTTTTTGCCCATTCCTCCTTGCCAAACAGCTGGAGCTCAGTGGGTTGGATGGAGAGCGTTTGTGAACGCAGTTTTCAGCTCATTTTTTTTTTTTTTTTTTTTTTTTTTTTTTTTTTTTTTTTTTCCCACAGATCTCGATTGGATTTCAAGTTGGACTTTGACTTGGCCATTCTACACCTGAATACGTTTATTTGTGAACCACTCCTTGTAGATTTTTGATTTATGTTTTGGATCATTTTGTCTTGTTGGAAGATAAATCCTCCGTCCCGTCTCAGGTCCTTTTGGCAGACTTCAACGGTTTTCTTCCAGAATGGTCCTGTATTTGGCTCCATCCATCTTCCAGCATTTTAACCATCTTCCCTGTCCCTCCCTGCAGATGAAGCATGCCCAAACCAGGATGGCCTGCCACCACATTGTTTGACAGTGGGGATGGGCGTTCAGGTGAAGGCTGGTTGGGTTGCTTTTTACCCAAACATAACGTTTTGCATTGTGCCAAAGTTTTGTCCCCTGACCATAGCACCTCTTTCCACATGTTTGGTGTGGTCTCCCAGGTGGCTTGTGGCAACGTTTTATGGATATCTTTGAGAATGGCTTTCTTCTTGCCACTCTTCCTAAAGGCAGATTTGGTGCAGTTCCCGACTGATTATTTCCTATGGACAGAGACTCCCACCTCAGCTGTGAGATCTCTGCAGTTCATCCAGGTGATCATGGGCCTCTTGCTGCATCTCTGACCGGTCCTTCTCCTTGATTGACTTAAGTTTTTAGAGGGACGCCGGGTCCTTGGTAGATTGCAGTGTTCTGATGCTCCTTCATTTTCAATATGATCACTTTCCCGTGCTCCTTGAGATGTTTAAAGCTTGGAAATCTTTTTGTATCCAATCCGACTTTAACTGTCTCTACAACAGTAACTCTGACTGCCTGGTGTGTTCCTTGGTCTTCATGATGCTCTCTGCGCTTTAAACAGAACTCTGAGACTATCACAGAGCATGTGCATTTATACGGAGACTTGATTACACACAGGTGGATTCTATTTATCATCATCAGTCATTTAGGTCAACATTGGATCATTCAGAGATCCTCACTGAACTTCTGGAGTGAGTTTGCTGCACTGAAAGTAAAGGAGCCGAATAATTTTGCAAACCCCACTTTTCAGTTTTTAATTTCTAAAAAAAGTTTAAAATATCCAATAAATTTCGTTCCACTTCATGATTGTGTCCCACTTGTTGTTGATTCTTCACAAAAAATTACAATTTCATATCTTTATGTTTGAAACCTGAAATGTGGCAAAAGTTTGGAAAGTTCAAGGGGGCTGAATACTTTTGCAAGGCACTATATAAGACTTGTGTTGTTATGGAGTTCCAAAGATCTGGTGATGCATAGTAACTGAGTAATAAGTTACAATCCACAGGAGAAATACTGACGGAATTCTTGACATCCTTGGAAGATGCAGTTTTATACGTAAATGTTTTAAAGAAAATGTTAAATATTAGCTTAAATAATCTGCAGGAAGACTGTGCTAAAATGAAATTCAATATTTAAAAAAATCTTAATTGTTCTATGAGTTTTGAATAATATTTTGGAAAAGACAGCCCTTAGATATTTTGATATGGTCCAATCTGGTCCCCTTTGAAAAAAAAGTCTGGACATCCCTGGCATAGTATGTAATACCTCCACTAATTCTTATGAGAATTTCCTATTCTCATAAGAATTAGTGGAGGTATTACATACTATGCCAGCATAGTATGATGCTTGTTTATTTATGGCAAAGTCACAGGACTTAATTCATATGGCGTCAAGGAAGCTCAGCATTTTATGGCCATTTTTGACATTTAGCACACAGTTTATGTCCTCCAGTATTTTTATTTTAGTTCTAACCCCTTTGTAATTTTGGTATTCTGAAAGTATATCCTTTGTCATGTTTTCAAGTAAAAGAACCATCATGAGAAGACGATAGACCTACAGGACCATACTTTGATACACCTGCAAATTCAGGCACTTCTTTCACACTACAGCCTTTGGCACACACAAATGCAATCACTCCTTTTTCCAATCATTAACATCTGCTTTGCAACCCATTTTCCACACATCAAATGAGACATACATTGCACTGTACCACCTCTTCTCAACTTATGAATTTCGTCGCACACCCCTAAGGTATTTATAACCCGATCATCCAGGCAAGAGCCTGAAGTAACTACCACCTTAAAGTCGCAAGGTGAATAAGTTTATGTCCGGTGCAGTATATTTGAAAGGAGACATTCAGCCTTTTTTTCTAGAACTATCTGCCACCTACAATATACTTTAAACTATGTTACTTAGCTTTAAATATGTCACATTTAAAATAACGGCACACATTGCAGTGTGTCAATATGGAGAATACATCATGTAGAACAGAAAACGATTTTTCAAAACGCACCCCTAGAACAGAACTGGAGACATGTGACAAAGGACGTTTGAAGGGCAACCTCCCACAACAATACAGGGAATTGGAAGTCTGTAGGCAACTCAGGGTTTCGCTCTATTTCACAAGCCCCATTTTAAGCATTTCAGCTTGACAGAGGATCATAAAAGTGTGGGTGGATATCAGACCTCTTTAACAGAACCATCTGCTAGTGCTCCAAGGTGCCTTTCTGAGTTTCCTACCTTTGCTGAATATAAAGCTCAGCCTGCTTCATGAGGGTTAGCACAAATGGTATTGCTCATGAAAGGTTCGGAAATCATCCATTTATCTCACTAATACGGGCCGAAGGGATTAAGTTACATTCAAAGAAACTGAGCGCAGACATGGGATCTGAGACGAAGACAAAGCACCCTTCTGAACTTCAAGCTGTTAGTTAAAAGATCTTGTATTTTCAAAGGCCTGTTACTCTCCCTTTTTTCTCATTTTGTCTCTCCTCATTTAAACGTGTTTATACAATTGGAAAATTAGTCTTTCATCATTTAGCACGTTAAGCATTTAGCAAACAATCAAATATTAAACATGTTCCTTTTCTAATTCAAGCTCAATACATTTTTTTGGCCGTACAGCTCCAGAGACCCTGGTTTGACATGGACCTCAGACTTCGCCAGTCTTATCATTCTTCATGTAGGTTTACTCAGGGTACTACTTCTTCTTACATTCCAAAGACATGCGTTAGGTTGACAGTTTGCTCTAAACTCCCCCCAGTGTGAGTGTGTTCGACTAGTATAGTTGAAGCTTTGCTCCTGTCACTAACAACCATTGATACCAATGTGACATTAAAAACATAATAGACAAGCACATAAAGACAAAATCTACAAATTTCCAGTATATGATTTAATAAACACAAAGATAAAATGTGAACTGCTTTACTTAACACAGTACATGAATAAATACACTAAATCATTACATTTAAATCATTCATCAGGTTTTTAAAAAGGTCATTTTATTTTAAAGGCCACACATACATGCAGTATTTAGTTCCACAATTACAGCCTGTAGTCAATCCGTTTCTCTACATTCTTTTTGGCTGGTGTTTCATTCTCAGCACTACAGTGACACTCATGTGGTGGTGGTACGAGTGGACAAGTCACAGCACTGTCAGATCAAAAAGGCTTGTGGCTTGCTCCCAGTCTGCAGTAGTGAGTACCTACTGACAGTGGTCCGAGGAGGGATAAACTATTATTTGGCGACAGGGCGTTGCCACCTAAAGCTCAGTGATGTGTGAGAGCAATGCATCTTATAGTATATGACCCAAATGGACAGAAGTAAAAATCACATAAACGTTTCATGTTCATTATGGGAGAAATGTGTCACTGCTAAATATGGGGCTACATCGTCACAAACCTGTCAAAGTGCTCACCATTCTAACCCCTGTCCACCATCAAACATACCTACATGTGGCATCGGCACTGGACCTTGAAATAATAGAGGATGCGGACATGTGGACATTAATTTAACTACCTAAGCATTTGTTGCCTGATAGGTATTGGATAATGTCAAGTGATATTTCTTATATAATAGTATATATTCTTAAATATCAATCGGTTACAGACCCCCAGAAAATCCACACTGTATAAGGCATTATATGCATTAATGGAGTTGTATTGTACAGGTGCTCCCTGATTTACAATGGGGATATGTTCTGACAAATCCATCATAAGGTAAATGTATCATGAACTGATGAGTTTAACGAGTGGTCGAGCATCTGTACTGTATGATAGCAGAGTCTGTATAATGATTAGCCAAGTTTAAAATATTAACCTGCAGTTGTCCGAAAATCATTAACACAAAGCTTATTTTATAATAAAGTGTTGAAAAATCTCGTCATTTTGGTAGTAATGGATTGAAAGTGCAAAATAAAAGCAAAACACTTACACTATTGGTGAACTCAGGGAGCTAGCATAGCTGCGAATCTCCCTTTCGGTTGGCTGTCAATACTAAAATTTTTAGGACCCATGGAGACTTATTTGTACTAAGAATACATTTACATTTACAGCATTTAGCAGACACCCTTATCCAGAGCGACTTACAAGTTATACAGTCTTACAATCCAAGCAATTGTGGGTTAAGGGTCTTGCTCAAAGACCCAACAATGGAAACTTGGCAGAGGTGGGATTTGAACCCTGGACCTTCTGGTCCATAGTCCAGTACCTTACCCACTAGACTACCACAGTCCCTATAGATGCAAAAATAAAGAAAAACATGATAAAAATAAGCAGATATCTTCACTGAGCAAGGACTATTGGGAACCTGAATCACTGTGTACTGAATCGTGAATCACAAATCGAGTTATGGCTGAAACGAGTCACTTGGCTTGACTCATACAAGTGTGCAAGTGCGCCAAGTACCAAGCAAATTTTGACAACGGAGACATATTTTTCTGGTCAAAATGCATCAAGAACCGAGTTACCACTGTATATACTTTAAGTTAAGATGTTTAGCTGTGTTTAAAAAGTGCTGATGTCACAACCTGACCCATCTGTTTTACATTTACAGCATTTAGCAGACGCCCTCATCCAGAGCGACTTACAATTGATACAATCTTACAATCCAAGCAATTGTGGGTTAAGGGCCTTACTCAGCTTGGCAGAGGTGGGCTATGAACCCTAGACCTTTTGGTCCATAGTCCTGTACCTTAACCGCTAGGCTACCACAGTCTACGCAACGCAATGAAAATGATGTACGCAACTTCAGCATCTGAATTTGAAGGTTATTCATATAGTGCCACCTTCAGAAAGGCTCATTTTTGCATAAAAAAAAAATAAAAAATACCTGACATCACTTGAAAGCAGCACAAGTCCTTGTTCACTGTAAGACCATTAACCCAGAAATGGCAAACTATTTCTTTATGGACTTTGTTTTATATCCTACAATGTAAAAATGTTACATTATGACAGCATTATGCTGAGCGTACATCAAGGCATTATGGTACGGTCTAAAACGTTTGTGATTCCATCTTCAATCATTCAGACTGGCTGCATGAAATCCTGCGCACAATTCAAAGTCTAACACAAAACACTCATGAATTGTACCTGTATGAATTCTCAGTCCATTCACTTCAGCCCCAGCTCAGTATTCTTCATGCGCAACTGTCCTCCTTGGGAAGCAGATCACTTTCAGCAATAGTGAAATTCAGGACTTTGTAATTTACTCCCCTAATACATCTGTGATTGAGACAGCCTAACATCCTTCAAAGCTCAGATCAAAACATTTCAACACACAATACCAGAGCAGCCTCCCCCCATCCACCATATTAGCTTTTGTAATTATAAATCAGTTTCTGTGGGATGTCTCATCAGTCATATCATTATTTTATCATTCTTTAATGCCAGGTAGCCCAGATGTCTTTACTGTGTTCTTACACTCACAGTAATATCCAAAGATTTTAATCAGGTATCTCTCTCATCCACACTTACTGACATTTCGTATCGTAGGTTGAGTAGAACACCCGAGATGACAGGATGGTGTTAAAAAAAAGGCATACAAGTCAGCTGTTTTGCCTCCAGTGGGCAAATCATATCATAACCTAGGTCATCTCATCCCCACATAAAGACCTGCGATTCACCAGCTCTCCATTACCACCATAACTCTATGCACATGGATTAAGAAAACTGAGGAGACTGTCAGGGCTGGAATACAGATTAGGATTTGCTCTCTGCATCCCAGAGGGAGGACAGTGAGGGACATGGCCACTGTATCTCAGATTACATCAACTTTTGTGTGGATAACTCCCACAAAAACAGTGCACTTCTTTCCCAATAACAAATCATAGATCACAAAGGATATGAAACACCTGCTGAACAAAACAAAATAGAGGTCTTTCAGGTCATGAAATAAGAAAGAGATCAAACAGTTGCAGTCAGCACCGAAGAAGCGATTCTGTGAGGAGAAACATAATTATAGGGACAAGCTGGAGAGCTGGTGATGTGAGGGAGCTGTGGAGTGGAATGGAGACCATCGCTGGCTATAAGGAGTCTGGAAACCAGGTGGTGGAAGGGAACATAGATAGGGCTAATGAGATGAATATATCTTCAACAAACTTAGAATCACTTGCTATGTCATGAAGAGGTTGAACCTCAGACCACTAGAGTTCACATACAGTATTAGGCATGCATGGGATGGGGAATGCTCTGAACTACATGCTATGCAGAGCATATGCATATATTAACAACAGGAGTTACTGTCAGGATCATGCTCTTATTTGTCTAGTGCTGTAAATACCATGCAGCCTCTCTAAGGGGAATAAACTCGGTTCAGTTCTCAGCACTAGCTCTAGAAACTGGTATTTCTTAAACATAGTGCTGGGTGGTATACTAGTCTTTATAGTTGAAACAACAACGCTTCAATAGGGAGCAAATTATATGATATCGGTCACCGCTAGAAGCGCTGCTGTGTACCCTGTAGAACAGCATTCCGAACAGCAATCTAGGTACAGCTTGCTAGCTAGCATAACATACAGCATAGCATAGCACGAGAGGCTTCACTATGATGAAACTATATATATATATATATAATATATATATATAATATATATAATATATATATATATAATATACACTTTAATATTCTATGCACTCCTAAAAGGTCAAATAAGCTACCAACCTACATAAAAGTCTAGTCAATCCATAATGTCAATACATAAAAACAGGCTAATGAACTGGTATACTCTAATAAATCAATAAATAAAAGAACAAAATAAAATAAAAGAATTCTTACTTATTATTTTTTGACTCAGTGGCCATAATGGAGTTTAATTTGGTATGAACGGATACTCTTGGTTTGCGCATTTAGCTGCAATTCTTAGTTTTACCAGTGAGTGACGCCAATTCCCGCTCTCTCCAAAATCTGCGTATGTCTGTATGCACGGGTAAATGCTTGTGCAGATATACGCCCCTTTTCCCGCCAAGTATTTCTTTATAAATCCCGGTTTCTGCTTGAGATGTTGGGTACGCACCGTTTATAAATGAGTCCCCAGGACTTGGAAAAGTACACCAGGATGACAAACCCTATTTAAGATCCCCAACAATGCCTTCAGATCTGGAGATGGAGTGCATTGCTGCCAGATCCAGGTGAAAAAGAGGCATCAGAGAAGGTAAATTAGCCTACAAGTGGATGATTGGAGATCAGTTTCATAACACAAATACACAGCGAATCTGGCAGGGAGTTCAGCAAATAACCTACCATAAGTCTAGAAATCTCACAGCTGTTGATGGTGATGCCTTGCTGGCTAAGGAACTTGTTTCTTAACCCGCTTTGATGTGAAAGCATCCATTCACAAAAATCTTCAACCTGTCCCTGTCTCAGTGCAGCATCCTACTGCTGAAAAAGTCCCCCAAATAGCAGCCTCAGTGACTACCATCCAGTTGTACTCACACTGGTCATTATGGAGTGCTTTGAGAGGCTGGTCCTGCAGCACATCAAAACCAATCTTCCCTCCACCTTTGACTCACATCGGTTTATATACAGAGCAAATAGATCTACAGAGGATGCCAAAATCACAACTCGCCACACTGCATGAACCCATCTTGAGTCACTGGGTAGTTACAATATGTGAGGCCTCTCTTTGTACACTAGATGTTCCTCCATTCCAGTCCCACACTAAAATGTTCCTATGCTTCGGCTCCAATCAAGCTGTTCTTCTGTCATCAGTTCCAGCCCTACACGGTTACTCAGACCACATCAGAGGGCAGGAACTCCCTCCATCATCCAGTTCATTCAGCATGCTACACTAAAAACCTTCTTGGTGAGGTTAAGATCCTGACATTTATACCACTGTCTTATATGGTTTTATATTCTCTATTTTAGTATACTCTTCATAATATTATATTTTCTCTAATATATTAGTCTAAACATTACTATATTTTATTTTAAATATTATGTTTTTTTAAATACGTTCTCTCAGTTAATATTTATAGATATTTATAGGTTTTTTATTACTTAGATAACTTTTTTGTTTAATTCTTACTTATCAACTAAGCCACTAAAGGAGACAATGTCCTGTTTTGATCCTATAATAGAAGATACTAGAAAATTGTAAAGCTGCTTTGAGTCAATGCTCCATTGTAAAAAGCACTATAGAAATAAATCTGATTCTAACTGAAGTCGCTACTAACTGACTTAAATACCATATTTTTTTTAGCAAGCTGATTACCAAGCTAACAGACCTAGGTCCTTCTCAAACTACCTGTCATTGGATTAATGAATTTTGGACTGACTGCTCTCAGATAGTAGGCTCCCACCTCCTGCTTTAAACCCTGTACATTCATGACCTCATATCCTCCCATTCCACACATCCTATGAAGTTTGAAGATGACATGATGGTGGTGGGACTTATTTCAGGTGGAAACACGGCAGCGTAGGGATGTCCATAGAATGACAGTGTGGTGTTCAGAGAACAACCTCACTCTGAACACCTCTAAGACCAAAGAACTTACTTTAGACTTCAGGAGGAAAAAATTCTGAGTTAGACCATATCCATCATTGAGGTAATCAAGCAGGTGCAGTCGACTCCAGCGACTTCTGAGGATTTTCAGAAAGAACAGCCTGGCTCAAAAACTGCTGCTTTCTTTCTACCATTGTTCCACTGGGCTACTGCACCTCTGTGAGGTCTGAAAGCTGCTCTGCATAGGACAGGAGAGGGTAATATCCACCACCCAAAAATTCATCGACTACCTACTTCCCTCCCTGAGGACATTTAATAGATCTCGATGCTTCAAAGATCCATCAACATCTCTAAAGACACATCCTACCTGGGATATCACTAATTTGACTGGTTGCCCTCTGGAAAGTGCTACAGGCCCATGAAATTAAGAACAACCAGACTTGAAAATAGTTTTTACCCCAGAGCCTTACTTACACTGAACTCTGCCTAACCCTGAATATTGTGTTTTAATACTTGTCTGCACTGTTTAGCACATGGAACACATGGTATTTTCAGTGTGCCACATTCTCCAGATGCAATACTGTTGTGTGTAATATTCTAATGTTTATTATACTTTAGGTATAATTTTAACTATTCTGGTCTTCTTTAACTGTTCCTACCTTCTTTCTTCTACTACACTGTCAAGGATAGTCATCTAATTTCACTGTACTTTGTGCAATGACAGTAAATTCCTTCAATTCACTTCAAGTATTAGCTCTGTAACTTTGCAGTTGTTTAACATCATTTAGTTTTTAGCAGGTTCATTCAGACATACCATTTACTTAACATAATCTCCACTAAATAAACCACCATATGTTCAGGACCAGCACTAAACAGCATGGACACTTTATTAAGCAGGGTACTGCTGGTAAACTTACCCGGATAAGCTGGTTGACC
Organism: Ancistrus triradiatus; assembly: GCA_025084515.1. Classification (NCBI taxonomy): domain Eukaryota; kingdom Metazoa; phylum Chordata; class Actinopteri; order Siluriformes; family Loricariidae; genus Ancistrus; species Ancistrus triradiatus. Next base: position 23,991 of record JAJAGP010004406.1, on the reverse strand, counting down.
AGTGTGCCACTACACTACAGTGTTACACCCACTATATCAGCACCCAAAGTCTCCAAAACGACATGCATACTGATCTCAGCCAAAGACTTACTCTAAAGGTTGTCTTTCATATAGTTAAGATCTATTTTTGAAAGTAGTTTAACTAACCAGTTTAATAAACACTTTTTTAGAACGAAAGACTAGGCAATATCGGTTTGAGAATACAGGTCTTTGTGTTACGGTATGGGGGCTGGAGATGAGGGGGAAAGCGAGGAGCGAGGACCCAAGTGCAGGGAGAGTTAGAGCACCCCCAACTGGATGCTGAGTGGGTTGAGAGGGAAAGGGACAGAAAGAACGGACGAATGGAAAGGGATGGAAGGAAATCCGCCAAAGTGTGGGAGGCAGGATTCGAACTGGGGATGTGAGCGTTCAGAGGCAAACGCGCTATAGACGTGCCATGCTGGTGGTGACGTCAGAGCAGCACAGAGAGGGGGTAGAGAACGGCATACGCATGAACCGCCGATCGCAGATTAAAAAAAAAAAAACGGAACCACTACGAGGCTAAATAGGGAAGGAAAATAATGTATAAAACACAAAAGCTCGCGTGAAGGACACGACGTGGCCAAAAAAGCCCAAAAAGCGGCAGCAGCATGACCAAGGAAGCCGCTGTGTGCTAAGGAGGTGCGTGCAGGCGCAGAAGCGCGGACGAGCCGCAATCACTGAAGCTGCTCAGAGAAGAACGCTCCAGATGGTCTAACGTCGTTCCAGAGAGTGAATAAACTTTCCCTTACCTATTTACTAGGCCCTGATGGTTACCTCGAGCTTCTATGCTCTACTAAAGTGGCCCCCTTTGCGGGACCACCTGTACCTGTAACCCTGACAGAAAGAAGGAGAGATTTCTTGCGATGTGAGCTAGACAAACATAGCCAAAGGCGTAGTGAGTAGGGAGAAGGAAGCGGGAGATCGCACTGGAATAAATGAAAGGGGAAAAAGCTTCCCCTACCCGAATCTACTTCCTTAATAAACAGGTTACCTCACGCTTTCCAGCGCTACGAGAACTGAACCCCTCGGCAGGTCCAGTCCGTCCTCTTTCCCTCACAAAATAATAAAACAAAACGAAAAGCGCGATGGCTCTTTCACAGAGCGTGAGACGGGTGAGGTCTCAGATTCACGTGGCTGAAAGCAATATGCGCAGCAAGGCCGTGGCTGCGATCGCGGGGCATAAGCGAAGTGATGGTTGACAATGGTGCAACACCTGCTAAAATTGGCGGAGCTCTTAAATAGCCAGAAATAGCAGGTGTTACGAATTAAATGCCACAATCAGGCAGCTTACAGACTGGCATGTGTGATTGCAGTGGCTGCCAGAGATCCTACCGAGAAAACTAGGCCAACGCTGCCCTCTAGCGTCGGAAAGTAGGCCCTCTAACACTTTGCACTAACAATTTGCAAACAGTGCTAAAATACACATAGTTTAAATAGGCTAACTACACAAAGGTAACAAGCAGCAGGTGTGGTTAATTAACAGGCAGCCTTGGGGTAGTTGTATCGCCGTGAGGCGATAGGAAGGAGGAGACGAACGCAGGTTCAAAAGTAAAGGGGAATTTATTAAGAACAACCAACGGAAAACGTATACAGCGAACAGAAACGGGCGAGGACCGAAAACGGGTGGATAACATAAACTTGACCGAGGTCGCAAAACAGGTGGGAACTAAACCAAAACAAGAAAGAAGAAAACAAACGATACCTGTGTTTTACGCACGGCACAACGGACACGGATGAATGCGGGGGAGCACGGATGACACGCGCAGGGACGCGATAACCAGGACAACGACCAGGGAAACCAGCATGGAGGGAGGCGCGTAGGGACGCGACCGACATGGGAGCAACATCAATAATCCGCGCCACAGCTCTGAGCGCGCCCGCTTATATGGGAAGCCTCGCAGCTGTAAGTGATCAGCAATCCGAACGCGGGGCTTCCCGATAGGTTCAAGCATTTGGCGGCGCGCGCTGGAGCTGGGCGTGACAGTAGTTACTCAAAAAAAACATTGCATTACTGATTACTCATTACTTAACTAAAATTGTAATGAGATTACTTTAATCATTACCTCCTTGAAAATGTAATCTCATTACATTCCAAAACCAATACAAATATACTGGAAACAAATCTGGAAAGTACAAACAGTTTATTTAGAAACATAATGCAGCAGTAGTAGCAACATTAAACATCTATAAAATTTATTTCACTATAGTTGATGTTATACCTGATTTTGGGAAACCTTGCGCTGAGATTCGAGTCCTTCTGATTTGCAAAGGAGGGTTTGGTTTTGTGGTTTTTAGTATATATCTATATATATCTATATATATACATAATATAACAGATAACTTGATTACGTGAGAATGATCGTTACTAAATAATGATTCTGGATACGGGGGTATAACAACGTTTCAGTTTTAATACTCAAAATTGATAACTTTTATATAGCTACTGCCTAGCATTCTAGCAAAACACTACAATGTTCAGCATAAGTAAAAAGTTTAATACACATATAATTAATTATTATAATTATGTGATGTTTATACATTTAATCCTTTTTAACAAAAACTATAAAATGATGCAAATTATAAGGCTGAGTGTACTTGCATTAAACACATTGAGTGACATATGTCATGACAGCACTAAACTTGGCTGAATTAAACGAAGAGCCATTTGGGAGCCGAAAGAGTCGACTCACTTAAAAGCCAGAATCGCTCGTCACATTCACAGTCCAATGACAAGCTGTGCTGTCAACCGTGGCAAGATGTTAATGCATGCATGCAGAAATTACACAGAAAACAGCGTAGAGCATGTTTTATGCTTTGGGTATTAAAAATAATATTTGCATAGAAAAACATGAGTCCAATTTCACTTTCTTTATTCACTACTTTCCTTATATGACCTTTCTGGGTCTTCTGTGTGGAGTCAGCATGTCCTCCCAGTGTCTGCTTGGGTTTTCTCCGGGTACTCTGGTTTCCTCAAACAGTCCAAAGACATGTCTGTTAAGTTACTTGGTGTCTCTAAAGTGCCCCAAGTGTGTGTATGAACGTGTATGAATGCCCTACAATGGATTGCCGACCTGTCTAGGGTTGTTCCTGCCTTGTGCCCTGTGCCACCGTCTAGGCACCAGCCCTCCTGCCACCCTGTTCAGGATCAAGTGAATAAGACAATGAATGAATGAATATTCTAAATTATGTTTTATAGATCTACTTAAATTATTCAGAAAAAATACCTTGCTAAGCAAAATGTACTGAAACTTAAAAAGTGCATTTTAACAGTGGAATTATTATTATTATTATTCTCATTCTTCTTATTACTATCCCTATATAAGAAAAAAATCATGCCTATGAAAGCTATTTCCGCCATCATGTTTCCAAGTAGCGTTAGTCCTGGAAAATTAGAGCCAATTATGCTAAAAGCACCACGATCCAAAGACAGAAGAAGAAAGGAGGCCTTAGCATGAAGGATCACAATAGCTTCCGACAGGCCCCATATGCTTTTTGGCAGAGGCTGGGATTGAAAGTGAAAGGACAGATGTTGGCTGGAATCATTTGGGGATCAGAGTTTATCAAAAGAGTTTGAGAGCTGTCACAAAACGCTGATGTACTCGGCGAGATTTGTGTACTTAGCATAGCCTTGGGGAAGTCGAGCTGAGAGCAGCGGCACTGAAGATCGCTTACTCTTTAATTTAGTCACCCTTCACTCTCTAAATTAGTCATCCTTGGTGTGTGATCCTTGTGAGAGGACAGGTTGAGGATATGATGGCACTATGGCATGTCTTTGACATTTCTGGGTCACTTACAAAAAGTGCCTCGCGGGGAACGGCGGCAGCATGTGTGGCGGCAAACAGCTGCAAATCAGTATGCATGGCCTGGTAAGTATGCCATTTCACAATGACATGACATTAGCTCGGAATGGGAAGAGATCTGTTTTAAGATTGCATAAATGAGGATCAGCCTATGACTGGTATCTCAAATCCAGCGCTAATCGTACCTAATGCAGTGTCATGACATCTTTCCTGATGATCTGTGTCAGCTGTGTGATACAATATTTCAGTCACAGACTTTTATGAAATATTTAATAGAAATATGGAATAAATGTCAGTCAGGGACGTTGTTATAGGCTTGCATTCTCAGTTTTCCGTCATGACTGATAAGAAGTCATGGAGGTAAGTAATCCGATTATCATAATTGTGATCAGTGTAACTATATTAAGTATGATTTAAATCTTAATAATGGAATCTCTCAATCTCAGTTCACTCTTTACCTATAACGGGAATCTGTGCAAGCCAAGCTAACTGACTAAAGTCGAATGCAAACATGTAGGGAGCAAACAAATATGACATTTCTGCACACTTTATTATTTCTGTTTATTTGCTGGATATACAGTGATATATTGGAAACACAAAACAAATATTTATATTTAGTCCACACGCTTCTGCAGAGGTTTCTGGTTCAGAGTCTTGCACCTTCATCACTGAGCCACCACAGCCCCCTATTTAGTAATCTCATTGGTGGACAGAAATCACAGACTTCAAATGTTTCTTAATGTCTTTGTAATTTGTTTTGCAATTTTCCTAACACTTCCAGGTAGAACGGAAATATACATACAGATTCTCAACAGCCTTCAAGCTGAATGACTGTCAAGTCTTTCCATAATGCTAGGCTTTACATCTTGAAGGCTGATTTTAAGGTTTGTTTGTTTATTTGGTTTATTTAATGTTGCTATCAGCACCAAAGGCCATTTCAGTGATACACGCAAGGTTATGTCTATACACAAGGTTTCAAGACTAGTCATATATACAGTGCTGCTTAAACGTTTGTGAACACTTTAGAATTTTCACTATTTCTGCATGAATATGACCTAAAACATCATCAGCTTTTCACACAAGTCCTAAAAGTAGATAAAGAGAACCCAGTTAAATGAATGAGACAAAAATATTATACTTGGTCATTTATTTATTGATGAAAATGATCCAATATTACATATTAGTGAGTGGCAAAAGTATGTGAACCTCTAGGATTAGCAGTTAATTCGAAGGTGAAATTAGAGTCTGGTGTTTTCAATCAATGGGATGCCAATCAGGTGTGAGTGGGCACCCTGTTTTATTTATTTATGAACAGGGATCTATTAAAGTTTGCCTTTCACAACATGTTTGTGGAAGTGTATCATGGCACGAACAAAAGAGATTGCTGAGGACCTCAGAAAAAGAGTTGTTGATGCTCATCAGGCTGGAAAAGGTTACAAAACCATCTCTAAAGATGGTGCAATCCACAGTCAGACAGATTGTGTACAAATGGAGGTAATTCAAGACCATTGTTACCCTCCCCAGGAGTGGTCGACCAACAAAGATCCCTCCAACAGCAAGATGTGTAATAGTTGGTGAGGTCACAAAGGACTCCAGGGTAACTTCTAAGCAACTGAAGGCCTCTCTCACATTAGCTAATGTTAATTTTCATGAGTCCACCATCAGAAGAACACTGAACAACAAAGGTGTGCATGGCAGGGTTGAAAAGGAGAGAAGCCACTGTTCTCCAAAAAGAACATTGCTGCTCGTCTACACTGTACAGTTTGCTAAAGATCATGTGGACACAAGCCAGAAGGTTATTGGAAGAATGTTTTGTGGACGGATGAGACCAAAATAGAACTTTATTTAACTGGTTTTTAAAAGAAAAGCGTTATGTTTGGAGAAAGGAAAACACTGCATTCCAGCATAAGAACCTTATCCCATCTGTGAAACATGGTTGTTGGTAGTATCATGGTTTGGGTCTGTTTTGCTGCATCTGGACCAGGACGGCTTGCCATCATTGATGGAACAATGAATACTGAATTATATCAGAGAATTCTAAAGGAAAATGTTAGGACATCTGTCCATGAACTGAATCTCAAGAGAAGGTGGGTCATGCAGCAAGACAACGACCCTAAGCACACAAGTCGTTCTACAAAGAATGGTTAAAGAAGAAAAATAAAGTTCATGTTTTGGAATGGCCAAGTCAAAGTCCTGACCTTAATCCAATCAAAATGTTGTGGAAGGACCTGAAGCGAGCAGCTAATGTGAGGAAACCCACCAACATCCCAGAGCTGAAGCTGTTCTGTATGGAGGAATTGGCTAAAATTCCTCCAAGCCGGTGTGCAGGACTGATCAACAGTTACAGGAAACGTTTAGTTGCAGTTATTGCTGCACAGGGGGGTCACACCAGATACTGAAAGCAAAGGTTCACATACTTTTTCCATTCACTAATATGTAATATTGGATCATTTTCCTCAATAAATAAATGATCAAGTATAATATTTTTGTCTCATTTGTTTAACTGGGTTCTCTTTATCTACTTTTAGGACTTGTGTGAAATCTGATGATATTTTAAGTCATTTTATGCATAAATACAGAAAATTCTAAAGGGTTCACAAACTTTCAAGCACCACTGTATACAGTCATGTTGGGCCAATTTAGCGTAATCAATTAACCTAAGCCATGACTGTGGGAAGAAAGCCGAGTACCCAAAGTAAACCCACACAGACACAGGGAGGACATGCAGACTCCACACAGGCCCTGAGATCAAACCCAGGACCTGCTTACTGTGCGCTGAGGGTGCTACCCACCAAGCCACCATACATTTTAAGGTAAATCATTGTTTTCAACTTCAGTTTCTTTACAGACTGTGGGACATTAGCTTCCAGGATTTATTGGTTTATCTCAACAGTATTTCCAGTGATAGTGTCTACTATACAATCCCAAAGCATAACAGAACCGCCTCATGTGTTGTTTTCTTTAAAGGGCGCATGTTATGTATAACTCAATCTTTCAGTGCTTGTTCACATACATTTGGTTATGTGGAGTACAGACCAAGTTACAATTTGTGAAATTCAACAACCCCAGTCACTTTCTTTGTTGGATGCACTGGATGCACTTTAAGAGCTGAAGTGATATCTTAGATGTAATTCTCTAGAAATGTATTGGATGGATCCACATTAACTTCAAGTTTGTTAATAGAACATCTGTAACAACAAAAAAAAAAGATAGAAAGACTGGGTGTGTTCATGCAGGCTTCTAAAACAGTGTTCTGTCCATTCATCCTACCCAGCAGGAAATTCCTAACACTGCATATATTTATCGATTTAACTGCTGAGAAATAATACAATATCTATTTTGTGCTTTTATTCATCTTTGGAAATTTCATAAAGACAATATACGCTATTGAAGAGCATATTTTGATATAGGCCATTGTTCTTAAACTATAAGTTTAAGAATTCTAAAAAATTCTAATGGAACAACCTTCTTTAAATTCCTCTGAGAATAATTTTATTTGCTTTTATTCCATGTTGAAGGCATATGCTTGTAAAGAATATGCTAAGTGAGGTGAATTCCCTAATAATTAGAGTTATTTAGTCATTTATGTTTGCAGTGCTTTATTGCTTTTTGTGACATTGAGGGGAAAAAATACATGCATAAAATATTTCTACTCTTATTGTTTAGGCAAGCACATCTGGGCAGTTGGCTTTGGTGCATCATGTGGCCTGCCAGGCAGACCCACTGGAGAGATGCACAGTTGGCACACAGCTTTCTATCAAAACTCTTCAGCCTCGCTTCAGAGGCATAGGTTTGTTGAACTAGAGTTATTTTATTATGTGGGTTCATTCATTCAGTTTTTATAAGTTTTAATTGTTGCTTTTTATTATTATTTGGCTTAGTAAAATGTTGCTGTGTCCCAAAAAAAATCACATAAAAAAGTCGATTTTAGCTCGGATTGCTGAGCAGAACTGTGGTACATGCCACGCAAATTCACCACAGGCACTAGATATGTTTCCAAAAGCTTGAGTGGCTCTTTCAGTCAGAGCCAGTTTCTTTTGTTTTTTGCAATGGGCTAATGGACATCTGCAAATAATGTAAGATAGAGGAAACAGTAATGTAATGTATTTTTTTCCTTACTCTTCCTACTCCTTACTTCCTTAGATTTGTATTAAAATAATAACTACTGAAAACTGATATGCATAAAAACTCAATCCTCTTTTCCCCTTACATGTAGAGGCCCGTGGTCTGCTCCACAGAATCTTTAGTAAAGAATCTGTAGATTCTTAAGAACACATTCAAACACACAGGTTCGAGGTCAGGATGATCCACCTTGCATGACACTCGGTTCTGAAGCTGCTTTAACCTTTTTGCTAACTAATTAATATGCTTTCCATTACGGTGAGTTATGAGATGTTGGCAGAAAATGTTGACAAATGCTGATGTTGAGAAAATACAATAATACAGGATAAAAAGATTGCTGTGGTGTTTGAACCTTGCAATTATTCTGACTAAAGCATGTCACAGACTTTTCTTGAGGCACCCTGAGAACTTTTAACTGTTTTAACTGTTTGTGGAAATATTGTTACAAATATGTCACCTTTAAATCTTTTTTTTCTGCAAAAATGCCTTTATGTTACACAAATTGTAGACAATTTGTGAAGTGTTCTGAGCTTCTGACGTCTTATATGAAGATGTTCATGCAAGCTACATTGCACTGGTTCGCCAGCCAAATTACTGTACAGAGAAGCTGTCCTGAATCCTGAATCACAGCTTTCAAGCACCAAAATATAATGGAGCCCTCTGAGAAAATGAGAGTGACTTCAAATTAATGCCCATGGGTTTCACGTGATAATGAGGTAGCAATAAAGCTTTGGCCATATAGTGTACAAGAAGGTATGAAATTGATCATACTACAGACGTATCAATGGATTTTTTTTCCTGTACATATTGCATTAATAAGTAACCTATTAAAAGTTAAAATGGTTAAGTCATTCTTGTAAATTAATGCAATGCATCTTAAAAATGAATCTATTTTGCTCAACTGATCAGTGCTAACGCTGTCCAGGAACTGGTCAAAATATTCAAGGGGACCACTAAATGTGCCTTTACACCTTGCCTTTACACCATTCATTCATTCATTTTTTTATCCGCTTAATCCCAGTCAGGGCCGTTGGAAAGCTGATGCCTAGCCGGCAGCAGAGGGTGCAAGGCAGGAACAACTCAAGACAGGACAGCAATCCATCATGGGGCAATCCACTTAGACACTAACGGCACTTTAGAAACACCAATTAACCTAACCTGCATGTCTTAGAACTGTAAGAGTACCCGGAGTAAACCCACACAGACATGGGGAGCACATGCAGACTCCACAGAGTCAGAGTCCGGGGTCAGGATGGAACCAGGGGCGCTGTGCCACTGTAATTGGTTGGTTGAGGTTTCTCTAAACTTGAATATGAAGCAAAGTAAAGCATCCTTTTTTACCCCACTGTTCAGGGTCAACAAGAAGGAGCGGGAGACTAACACAGGATTCCCTGGACACAGGCAGATAGGCACCCTGGATAGGTTTCCAGTTCATAGCGGGGTTCCATAAACACACCACCTGACCTTTAAATTGCACGCCCCTCTTGGTATTTGAACCCAGGCCCTTAGGAACTGCCATTCCCAACAGCTGGTTCTACTGACTGAGCCATCTGGTTTCAGCTGCTAAACTTAAATATACCCAAGTACAAAGACTGCCACAGCATCTGTGACACTTCACTAACCTACAAATAAGCCTACAAATTCATTAAGCACAATAAAGACAGGACTTTTAGGAATGCCCAAATTCTGAAGCCTTTCCTCAGATCGTCTGCTATTGCTTGGTCTGTATGTGAGCCACATAATTACTTTGCTTATAATAGCTGTTGGTGTGAGCAATATTTTTTCAATCCAATCTTCACTTCAGCAGTACATGATACCAGTATCTGCATCAATACGTCTTTAAACAACACCACACAGTATTATAGTCCAAAGTCTGTCCAGAAAAACATGGAGTGCCGGTATATCACTCAGGAGTGGGAAGGGGTCACTGTTGCGGCGCTCTGGTATCCTATTCCTCAGACCTGCCAGAAGGCACCACTGGGACTTCATGGTGGTGGGCTAGTGAATTTGCACTGCACTTCCTGAGCATCTGAACATACTTTAGTGTGGCCACAAAGTGATTAATATGCAGAGTTTGAGTTCTGACAAATAGCCTGAGGCTGGAAGTGCTAACTGATCAAAAAGCCTCCCATATCTGACAGCTTTATTTCCATGTAAAGGTATCTGATGCATATTTATCAGGTCCATCTGTTGAGAAGCCTAACAAGGGCAAATGCATAAATATGTTGATGAAACCATAGCTGTTTTTAATGAAAGGAAACTACAGCAATAAACTTTTATTTATGGCAACCTTTTGGCAGTAAAAGAACACTTTGATAAAAAAAAAAAAATGCAATAAAACAATGGTGGGTAAACTACTGTATGATACATTTAAAAAATGTATGAGCACATCATAGAAACCACAACAGTTGTTGAATGGGAATTGTACTATGAAAATGACTTGCTATAGAAAAACTGGAAAAAAAAAGCCGATTGGTTGAATATTAGCCTGAAAGCCTTAAATCTGCAAACCAACTCACACTTACAAGCTAAATGTAAAGCTAAATTAAAATCAGTAATTGTCCACATAAGGCTATGTGCTAGCTAAATAATTGACTAGAAATGAATACTAGTAATGAATTCAAGAAAAACTAAATAATAATGTGGCTTCCAACAGGTGATTACAATCATGATTTGGTACAAAAACAGCATCCAAGAAAGGCTGAGTCTTTGATGAGCAAATGTGGGCAGAGGATCTCCAGTTTGTCAACAAATGTGTTGAAAAATTATTGAAATGTTGAAAAACAATGAATGATTGGAAGCGATTTGCAATTCAAAGACAGAGGGAAACAATTGAAGGACTCTGGAGGAATTTCAGTGCGTAAAGGCCGCAAGGGCACAAGCTTAAGCTGAACACCCGTGATCTTCGATACCTCAGACAGCAACCGCCATTCAACAATAGCTCATATAACCACATGGGCAAGGGATTACTTTGGCAAAACTTTGTCAAGCACTACATTACATTCACAAATGCCACTTAAAACTTTACTCTGCGAAAAAAGCCTCATGTTAGCCATATCCAGAAACAGTGTCGACTTCTCTGGGCTTGGAGGCATCTAGGATGGGCCATCACACAGTGGAAATGTGTATTGTGGTCAGATTAATCAGTATTCCAGGTCTTTTTGGAAAAAAATGGACACCGTGCACTCCAATTTAAAGATGAAAAGGATCATCCAGACTGTTATCAGCAACAAGTCCAAAAGCCAGGCTTTGTCATGGTATGGGGTTGGGTTAGAGTAATGGGTAAGGTGGGTAAGGTAATTTATACTTCTGTGATGGCAGCATTAATGCAGAAAAGTACACTGAGATTTAAGAGCAACATTAATTCATTCAAGATGACATCTTTTCCAGGGATGTCCATACATTTTCACATCAAATCAGCAAAATTTAGGACGGAAATACATAAATCCCTTCCAGTCTTTCTTTGAAGGACATTGTTTTTAAACATTTTAATAATTTTCCCACACATTTCTTGACCACTAGAGATCCTTTGCCCATCTTTGCTCCTCAAAGACTCATCAAAGCATGATTATAATCACCTGTTTGAAATCACATCATAAATTTAGTTGTTACCTCATTACTAGCCATAAATTGCCCCCATCCGCCCATTTTTATGGAATGTGTTGCAGGCCTGAAATGCAGAAATGGATGTTTACCTGTATTATGTGGACACAAGTATTGGGAAAAATCCATAGGCATTAATATGGAGTTGGTGTCCCCCAACGCACTTTACGGCTATAACTGCTTCCACTCTTCAAATAAGGCTGTCTATAATCATTTTAATAAAATGTTGACTTGTTGCGTCCTACTTGAATTCAGTTTCAGCTCTTTGAATGACCCATTCTTTCACAGATGTTTGTAAAGGCAGACTGCCTGGCTAGGTCCTTGGTTTTATGCACCTGTGGCCTAATTCAGTGATTAAGAGCTTTGTCCATATAGTCCCAGTGCTGCCAAGGAGCTCGAGCAAGGCCATTGACCCTTACACTTGGATTGCTTGGATTATAACGTCTAAGATTGATTTAGTTGCAAGTTGTTTGATATTATGGCATCTGATAAATGCTGTACTAGTAGACCTTGTTTACACCAGTGATCTGATATATCCCATACACCTGCAGGTACTGGCAGCTATACCTTCAGCAACAGGCAGCAAAGGAAGAAGTAGACAGGTGACATAAATAAGAAAGGAAGGAGGGTCTACTCAGTGACGGGACATTTTCAAAGTCTGGCAAAAGCAATCCCATGGGCCAAGTTTTGAAATGACTGAGCTGCCATCTTTTCTGACAAGGGTATTTTATCAAAGTCTGCGGAGATCCTAATCTCAGAGAGAAAGAATCATGCTTTCACCTACTTACGTTGCGCCAGTTGTTGATGAAGGAACTCCCACTGACTTTATGATCACTAGGTGTCAAATTAAAGTAAATCTAGCTGTCAGAAGCTGTACAACAACAGAACATTCATGAGGGATGATAGGACATTTACTGTGTGTGTGTGTGTGTGTTCACTACTCGCTGGTCCCTTGGCGATGATTAAACCTGTGCTCGGGGGAATTTCACTTACCTACTTTTGATTACTGATGTCTGGATCTCCTCATCTAGAGAGCTGATTAGATTTTATGCACCGATGCTGATGTGTATGTGAAAAGCAATGTAGCTACTGAATAGTAATGCACAAGTATATTCAATTACCTCTTAAATGGGCAGGTAGACACATTGATTTTGATTCTGTGTACAGGCGTGCAAGGCCTTTTCCACACTAATACAGACAGATTTGAAAACACACTTTTTTTCTCTCTCTCTGCTTTGCCGTTCAGTCCAACCTGAAATAGAATTGCAATCCACTGTAAATTTCTGTCTTTATGTTCACTATTTGTGTTAGATTGTATATGAGGTAAGCTGTTGAAAATCCTGTAACAGGTCACACCCAACACATTAGCTACTTCATGCTGATAAATGGTATATTCTCTATATATTTTCTAGCAAGGCACAGCATATAATCATTGGTCACTTATGCTGTATATTTGCATTAACAACATTTCTACACCCTTCCATGGATTTGTGATGACACACAGAAATACACTATGTTACACAACTGTTAGCTGAAGTATAAGCCAGAAACAGTAGTGTCTTGTGGCTTTTAAATAGAGGAAGTGCGTTCTCACACACAAACACACACAATACATATATACAGTACATAAAGATTGCAAAAGTCTTAGGCATTCAATTTTTTTTCTTTCGTTTTTCATTCTGCTTATTCTTTATTTACGTTTTAGTAGTTACTGCACATTGTAGTTCTACAATTACAGACTGTAGTATACTTTGTTCATCTCATTTACTCTGTTCCCTAATGGTCAGGACCCCCACAGAACCTCCACAGATCAAGCACTATTTGGGTGGTGATCATTCTCAGCAGAATAATCCCCTTTACTCTTTCTCAGACTCAGAGTAAACAGGACTAACAAGGTATGTAGAGAAACAAATGGATTACAGTCTGATCATGTAAAGCTGATTATGTATAGAATGTGCCAATACACACAGTGCAGCATCCCCTGCTCATGGGGCTGCCTGGTCTCTGATCTATCGGAGTGCTTACCATACTAACCCACCTTCAAAACACAAGTTTACCATCAAAAGAGCTTACAATGGGCACGAAAGTGTCAGGACACTGAAGCAATTAATGAACAAGGTCGTCTGGTCCAATCAGTCCCAATTTATTTTCCATCAAGTGGACAGTTGGGTATGTGTGCACCAGAATGCACTTTGAGTAATGTCCTGCTGGGAAATCCTGGGTTCAGGCATTCATATAGACATTAATTGGAAACAGCCAGTTCCAGTAGAATGGTTTGTACTGAATACCCCAGCAACTTTCAAGGTTTCCACTTCTAACAAGAACTTGGGACTGTGGTAGCCTAGCGGTTAAGGTACTGGACTATGGACCAGAAGGTTCAGGGTTCAAATCCCACCTCTGCCAAGCTGCCACTGTTGGGTCCTTGAGCAAGACCCTTAACCCACAATTGCTTGGATTGTAAGACTGTATCAATTGTAAGTCGCTCTGGATAAGGGCGCCTGCTAAATGCTGTAAATGTAAATGTAAACTTGGCTGGCTTGCACATAACCTGCCCTCAGTTCCATCAGAAACTTTGAAAATGCTTTTGAATGGAAATGTGACTCAGGGCTTATTGTCTAACATCAGAATCCAACCTCACATTCGTGTTCCAAAATCTAGTGGAGGGCAAACTTCACACTAATACCCATGGTCTATCTTATCATATGGTATCATACGTGTATCATATAGCACCGCTACTAACCAGAGGGATGTCAGCTCTAGTAGGTACAGCCCAGTAAGTCAAGTAAATTTGTTGGTTTTGTGAATATATATTCATATATATTCAGGTAATCAATACATTTATTTTCTTAACCACTTAATCCTGATCAGGGTCACAGGAATGCCGGTGCTTAGCCAGCACAAGGTGCAAGGCAGAAACAACCCTAGACAGGGCACCAATCCATCTCAGAGCACACACACTCCCACACCAGGTCCACTTTTTAGAATCACCAGTTATCCTGGAAACACACAAGTTGTTGGACTGTGGGAGGAATCCGGAGTACCCAGAGCAAACCCAAGTTGACATGGGGAGAACATGCTGACTACACACAGAAAGGATCCAGAAAAATCCACCTGGGATCGAACGCAGGATCTTCTCGCCTCTACCCACTGAGCCATAGTGCTGCCCTCTGGGAATATACATCAGACTTAACTGTGAAAGGACTTCCCCCAGATTCACACATTTAAGAGGTGTTTAATTAGCAGAAGTGAACCAGACATGTCAGGGCAAATACAAATGTAGCCCTGCCACAAATTCACTGAAAGAGATCTAATTAAATCTACACTATTATAACTGTGCTTAGCTTTGATGTTGTAGTACAAAACGATTCAGAGGGCTGTGATTCAATTATTAATTGATTAATCGATTATCAGTGCATCTCGAGTCGTTTTTCTTTTTCTATACTGGGTTTATTTTTTCTCACAGTGATTCCATGACTTCGGTTCTGGTCTCATTGAAGATTGTGGGAACCGGTGTGTCAGTAATGCCGGTTTTACACCTAATGACTTTTCAAGCAATTCCACTGTTGCCAACAAATATTCTAATGTCGGAATTAAATCACAAGTCTTGGTAGAGTTAGGTCGCACTCATGGCATCTTGATTGTTTGGTGTAAGGTGATCAGGATAGCTGTTTTAAGTCTTTTTCTTGTCTTAACATTCCAATAAAATTAACAATCTTTAATATTATCATAAGTGTTAGGTCTTGGATCATGACAACAGTGATGTGAACATTGTCAACAATCAATATGTGAGCTCTCTCCAGCACCAAATAGGAAATTGCATTAGTTTCTGCATGGCACAAATAAAGATGATTGTTGATAAAGTTCAGTAGGTGTAGAACTACAGTGGTCAAAAAAGTATTTAGTCAGCCACTGATTGTACAAGTTCTACTCAGAAAGATGAGAGGTCTGTAATTTTCATCATAGGTACACTTCAACTATGAGAGACAAAATGAGAAAAACAAATCCAGGATATCACATTTTAGGATTTTTAAAGATTTAATTGTAAACCAGGGTGGAAAATAAGTATTTGGTCACCCACAAACAAGTAAGATTTCTGGCTCTCACAGACCTGTAACTTCTTCTTTAAGAAGCTCTTCTGTCCTCCACTGGTTACCTGTATTTAATGGCATCTGTTTGACCTCGTTATCTGTATAAAAGACACCTGTCCACAGCCTCATACAGTCAGACTCCAAACTCAACCATTGCCAAGAACAAAGAGCTGTCGAAGGACACCAGGAAGAAAATTGTAGACCTGCACCAGGCTGGGAAGAGTGAATCTACAATAGGCAAGCAGGTTGGTGTAAATAAATCAACTGTGGGAGAAATTGTAAGAAAATGGAAGACATACAAGGCCATTGATAATCTCCCATGATCTGGGGCTCCATGCAAGATCTCATCCCGTGGGGGCAAAATGATCATGACAACGGTGAGCAAAAATCCCAGAACTACACAGAGGGACCTCATGAATGACCTGCAGAGAGCTGGGACCAAAGTAACAAAGGCTACCATCAGTAACACACTACGCCGAGAGGGACTCCGCAGTGCCAGGCGTGCCCCACTGCTTAAGCCAGTACATGTCCAGGCCCATCTGAAGTTTGCCAGAGAGCATATGGATGATCCAAAAGAAGATTAGGAGAATATCATGTGGTCAGATGAAACCAAAATAGAACTTTTTGGTGAAAAACTCAACTCGTCGTGTTTGGAGGAAGAAGAATGCTGAGTTCCATCCCATGAAAACCATACCTACTGTGAAGCATGGGGGTGAAAATATCATGCTTTGGGGCTGTTTTTCTGCAGAGGGGACAGGACGACTGATCCGTGTTAAGGGAAGAATGAACAGGGCCATGTATCGTGAGATTTTAAGCCAAAACCGCCTTCCATCAGTGAGAGCATTGAAGATGGAACGTGGCTGTGTCTTCCAGCATGACAATGATCCCAAACACACCGCTCGGGCAATGAAGGAGTGGTTCCATAAAAAGCATTTCAGGGTTCTGGAGTGACCTAGCCAGTCTCCACACCTAAACCCCATAGAAAATTTGTGGAGGGAGTTGAAAGTCCGTGTTGCCCAGCGACAGCCCCAAAACATCATTGCTCTAGAGGAGATTTGCATGGAGGAATGGGCCAAAATACCAGCTACAGTGTGTGCCAACCTGGTGAAGACTTACAGGAAACGTTTGACCTCTGTCATTGCCAATAAAGGTTATGTTACAAAGTGTTGAGTTGAACTTTTGTTATTGACCAAATACTTATTTTCCACCATAATTTACAATTAAATCCTTTAACAATCCTACAATGTGATTTCCTGGATTTATTTCTCTCATTTTGTCTCTCATAGTTGAAGTGTACCTATGATGAACATTACAGACCTCTCTCATCTTTCTAAGTAGGAGAACTTGCACAATCAGTGGCTGACTAAATACGTTTTTTGCCCCACTGTATAGGGATCTGAACAAATAATGGAAACACTTCATTTTACTGTGCTACATTTCTTTCTAAATTGATTTTGGCTGTTTACTTTTTTGTGCAGTTGCCTATATATGTAGTTATATGTGTAAAGAAATGATTTAAAAAAAATAAAAAATCAAGCTATGTAAAATGCTAGTACAGTACTTAAGATGGACACTGGTGGTCTAGCAGTTAAGGTACTCGTCTCTGGACCAGAAGTTCCAGGGTTCAAATCCCATCTCAGCCAAGCTGCCACTATTGGGTCCTTGAGGAAACCCCTTAACCCACAATTGCTTGGATTGTAGACTATATCTTGTAAGACTGTTGAAAGTCGCTCTGCTAAATGACATAAATGTACTTAAGAAGCCACTTCTTGTTTATTTTACAACCTTTGTGGGTGACTGCTGTTATTTTATTTAAAGGAATCCAGCAAGATCAAGATCCCAGTCTTTGCAAAATCATAGTCTGTGACTAAAACTCTGTGACTTGTCTTTGGATGTGAGAGGGCATCAGACTTTAGTATATTAAAAGACTTTTCAGAGTATTTTCAAAGTCTTCTAGCGTATGGTTATCATGAAATATCTTTGAGACGGGACGCTGTATCGCAGCTCCAAAGTGCACAACATAGCGCAAAAAGAACTGGTTCTCAGAGTGACTGAACACGGATGTAAATCCCTGGCAATAAAAGTTGGAGTGGAATTTGTAATTTGCTTCACTCTTTCTGCTCTTTTTTCATTTGTCAACATTAGGTTATCATGTAACATTTAAATAATCGATTTTTGACTTCTGTGAATCGAAACCGGATCTTCCACGTCTGCATTGCATTTCATCTAAGAATCAATTTTTTGCCCCACCCCTACTTAAAAGGATAACATTTTGGATCCTGATACCACATGACAGCTTCAGAGGTCTTGTGTAACCCATGTCTTGATGTGCCTTGGTGGGATAAGCAAGGCCTACACAATATTATGCATGTGGTTTTAGTTATGGCTGATCGTTGTATGTCAGCATTATTATACTCAGAGGTCTTGTGTAATCCATGTCTACTTTTAAAAGCAAAAGGAAAACACTTTGCATAGTATGTTGGTATTGCCTTTTCAATTGGTTAATCAGACGCTTGAGGTAGTATCACAAGCTTCTCTGTGCTACAGAGTTTGGCCGTTCCTCCTGACAGAACTGGTGTATCAGTTAGGTTTGTGGACCTACTTGACCTACTTCAGACACTATTTTTTAGTTCAGTCCCCTGGTTTTTTATATGGTATTCAAGTTAGGGTTTCACAGCCTTGGACGAATGCTTAGGTTCATTGTCCTGCTGGAAGGTCAAATGTGACAAATGGTGTTGGTTGGAAAATCCTGTTTTCTACATAGCAGTGATCCTTATGATCAATTTCTGTTTCTTCTGTCAGGCTGTTTAATGCTGATTTTGGAGAAGGGGCTTGTTTCTTGTGTGACAGCCTATCAAATCGTGATTACATTTCCATTGATTTCTGGAAGCTTTCAGACTGTTCAAGAGACATTTAACTTGGTATACGTGGACTTTTCATTGACAATGATGACATTTAGTAATTTAGCAGACAACCTTATCTGGAGCAACTTATGACAGATTTAACATTCCAATTCTAATCCAAGCAATTGTGAGTTAAAGGAAAAGCTAATCGACCAAACAGGAGCAGTTTGGCAGCTGAGATTTGAACCACTCTGGTCCATAGTTAACTACCTTAACCTCGATGCTGAAAAGTTCACTGAAAAGCTCTAATAAATCTGTCTCTAGACAACTTCATTTTTTCATGCTAATTAAATTGCTGATTAATTTATCAAAAGAAACACAGTTCTTGGAAAAATTAATAGACCACTGCAAAATTATCGGTTTCTCTGGTTTTACTATTTGTAGGAACTGTATGTGTTTGAGTGATATGTAACTTTTTTGTTTTATTCTACAGTAATCTACTGACAAATTCCAAATGAAAATACTGATGTGCAGTAATGGCAAGAGCATTTATTTGCTGTAAATGACAACTGTCAAAAATGAGGAGGATGCAGTGGTTTTGGCCATCAATTAATAATACAAATAATAATAAAAAGAAAACAATTTATATTCATTTTTACTAATACTAACGTTTTAACTAAATACTTCAATCACAGCTTTCATCTTTCTTATACTTACCTCAATTAAAATATTTGGTTCAGGTGATCACCTAATGAATACCTCATTAAGTAGATTCAGGTGTGTCTGTGTTGGAATTAATCAGATACTGGAATGGAATTGCAGCTATACATGTAGATATATTGATTTTATATGTTGAAAATCTGAAGTTGTCTCTTAATTTTTTCCAGAGCTATATTTGGTAGAATGGAATATGTGGAGAAAATTTACATTTACGTCATTTAGCAGATGCTCTTATCCAGAGTGACTTACAATTGATACAATCTTACAATCTAGGCAATTGTGGTTCGAGGACGTTGCTCAAGGACCCAACAGTGGCAGCTTTGCAGAGGTGGGTTTTGTTCCCTGGACCTTCCCTGGTCCATAGTTCAGTACCTTACCCGCTAGGCAATGGTCCTGAAAAATCTATAAAACAGAAAAAAACATCTATAAATCTATATATTTATACATCTACAGTGGGGCAAAAAAAGTATTTAGTCACCCACTGATTGTGCAAGTTCTCCTACTCCTACTAAAGATGAGAGAGGTCTGTAATTTTCATCACAGGTACACTTCAACTATGAGAGACAAAATGAGAGGAAAAAAAAATCCAGAAAATCACATTGCAGGATTTTTAAATAATTTAATTGTAAAGTATGGTGTAAAATAAGTATTTGGTTACAATTCTTTGTAACATAACCTTTGTTAGCAATGACAGAGGTCAAACGTTTCCTGTAAGTTTTCACCAGGTTTGCACACACTGTAGCTGGTATTTTGGCCCATTCCTCTATGCAGATCTCCTCTAGAGCAGTGATGTTTTGGGGCAACACGGACTTTCAACTCCCTCCACACATTTTTTATGGGGTTGAGGTCTGGAGACTGGCTAGGCCACTCCAGGACCTTGAAATGCTTTTTACGGAGCCACTCCTTCGTTGCCCAAGCGGTGTGTTTGGGATCATTGTCATGCTGGAAGACCCAGCCACGTTCCATCTTCAATGCTCTCACTGATGGAAGGAGGTTTTTGGCTTAAAATTTCACGATACATGGCCCCGTTCATTCTTCCCTTAACACGGATCAGTCGTCCTGTCCCCTCTGCAGAAAAACAGCCCCAAAGCATGATGTTTCCACCCCCATGCTTCACAGTAGGAGGTATGTGTTCATGGGATCGGAACTTAGCATTCTTCTTCCTCCAAACATAGCGAGTTGAGTTTTTTTTTACCAAAAAGTTCTATTTTGGTTTCATCTGATCACATGATATTCTCCCAATCCTCTTCTGGGGATCATCCATATGCTCTCTGACAAACTTCAGACGAGCCTGGACATTACTGGCTTAAGCAGGGGGACACGCCTGGCACTGCAGGATCTGAGTCCCTCTCGGCGTAGTGTGTTACTGATGGTAGCTTTGTTACTTTGGTCCCAGCTCTCTCCAGGTCATTCATCAGGTCCCTCCGTGTAGTTTCTTGGGATTTTTGCTCACCGTTCTCATGATCATTTTGACCCCACGGCATGAGATCTTTGCGTGGAGCCCCAGATCGAGGGAGATTATCAGTGGCCTTGTATGTCTTCCATTTTCTTTACAATTGTTCCCACAATTGATTTATTCACACCAACCTGCTTGCCTATTGTAGATTCACTCTCCCAGCCTGGTGCAGGTCTACAATTTTCTTCCTGGTGTCCTTCGGGACAGCTCTTTGGTCTTGGCCATGGTTGAGTTTGGAGTCTGACTGTTTGAGGCTGTGGACAGGTGTCTTTTATACAGATAACGAGGTCAAACTGGTTCCATTAATACAGGTAACGAGTGGAGGACAGAAAGAGCATCTTAAAGAAAGTTGTTTACAGGTCTGTGAGAGCCAGAAATCGTATTTGTTTGTGGGTGACCAAATACTTATTTTCCTCCATGATTTACAATTAAAATCTTTAGAAATCCCACAATGTGATTTCCTGATTTTTTTTTTTCTTCTCTCATTTGGTCTCTCATAAGCTGAAGTGTACCTATGATGAAAAATTACCGACCCTCTTCATCTAAGTAGTAAGAACGTGCACACTCAGTGTGACTAAATACTTTTTTGCCCCACTGTATATATAGAAAATGTATTTAGCCTAGCTGTAAGCCTTTTTGGGCTTTGGTATTGTAATAACGATTCTTTGTATTACAGATTGTCTTCTGAATGTTTTGTAACTATTGTTTATGGGCTTCATTTATAAGTCTATTAGTTTTGTGCTTAGTTAGGTCCTCAGAGAGGCTTGAAATTGTTCTGTAAGCACTGGTATTATAAGCAGCGTTAGACTTTACATTGTTAAATAATAAGCACTTGCAGACTGTACAATTTACTTTGCATTTGTTGAGTTTTAAACAGTTTTGCACTATTTGTAATTCATACCGAATATGAGTGTTTGCACAAATGAGCACCATTATTAATGAAGTATGTGTCCTTAAAGTTACATAAGCTTTGCATTTGCTTCATCATGGATAAAAGAAAAGGTCTGTGTGGGGGTACAGTTGAAGTGGATTGGCAAATGAAGTACATAAGTCCAACTGTTCACCCACAGAGGAACCATATTTTTAAATATGAATATCATTGCACACACACACACACACACACACACATATACATATATATATATACACATATATATACACATACATATACATATATATATATATATATATATATATATATATATATATATATATATATATATACACACACACACAGACACACACACACACACACACACACACACACACACACACACACACACACACACACACACACATACACCTCCTTGTTTATACAATCACTGTCCATTTTGCCAGTTCAATTTATCATCCAGATGCAATTACAGACTGGAGTCCATTTGTTCCTCTACATACTTTGTTCGTCCCCTTTATGTTGTTCTTTAATGGACAGAACCATCACAGATCAGGTACTATATGGGTGGTGGATCATTCTCAGCACTGCAGTGACACTGATGTGGTGGTGATGTGTTAGTGTGTGTTGTGCTGGTATGAATGGATCAAACACAACAGTGCTGCTGACGTTTTTAAGCACTGTGTTCACTAAGTGTGCATTCAATTAGACAAATCTACCATATTGCTGCACTTTGTAGATGTAAAGTAAGAAACAGCAGCTCATCTGTTGCTGCATAGTTTGTGTTAGCCATTCTCTAATCGCTGCCTACAGGATGCTGGTGGCTGGACATTTTTGGTTGGTGCACTATTTTCAGTCCAACAGTGGCACTACGGTGGTTTAAAACTCCAGCAGCACTATTGTTTCTGATATGCTCATTCCAGCAGAACACATACCACCATCACATCAGTGTCCCTGCAGTGCTGAGAATGATCCATCACCCAAATAATACCTGATCTGTGGGGGTCCGACCTACTGATCAGTAGGTTAAGGGCTTCAAATCTATCCAGCACCATTGCTGCATATTTGTGGGCTCTTGAACAAGGTCCATACGCCTTGATTGCTTAGTTTCTATACTCTAGACATTTCTGAGTAAGCATGCCTGCTAAATGCTGTAAATGTTAGATGATGACCAGACTTTGACAAATAACAGAGACAGGGACAGGGACAGTGATAGATAGTGGCAAAAGAGTGTTAGTGTCCATCATTTAAGCCAAATGACTGGTTTGCTGCAGCAAAGTTAACAGACCTTAAGACTATCATCTATTTCCAGCAGCTGACTTTTACCTCAGAGCCATGCACAGGACCTGCCATAACAAAGTAATTGGAAAAAATTACATGCGATTATTTTAAAAAACAACCCATTACCGCTGTGCCGAATGCCTAAAACAAACTCCGTGTATGCGGATATGCCGTGGTGTGAAAAAGTGTTTGCCCCTTCCTGATTTATTTTTTTTTTGCATGTTTGTCCCACTTAAGTGTTTTGGAACATCAAACCAATTTAAATATTAGTCAAAGATAACACAAACTGCACAAAATGCAGTTTTTAAATGAAAGTGTTTATTATTAAGGGAGAAAACAATCCAAACCTACATGGCCCTGTATGAAAAAGTGATTGCCCCTCTTGTTAACTATGGTTTATCACACCTGAGTTCACTGTCTGTAGCCACACCCAGGCCTGATTACTGCCACACCTGTTCTCAATCAGGACATCACTTAAATAGGACCTGCCTGACAAAGTGAAGTACACCAAAAGATCATTAAAAGCTACACATCATGCCAAGTTCCAGAAAAATTCAGGAACAATTGAGAAAGAAAGTAATTGAGATCTATCTGTCTGGAAAGGGTTATAAAGCCATTTCTAAAGCTTTGGGACTCCAGCGAACCACAGTGAGAGCCATTATCCACAAATGGCGAAGACATGAAACCACTAAGCCACTAAGTGCTTTGGACGCTGAGAGAACGCTGTGCACTGACGAGAGGATTGCGAGGATCTGGCAACCCAGACTCATTCTCCCCGATTGCACACAGGACGCACGCCGTTTGGTAGCTGCTAGCAGCTTATTACCTTTGATATATTTTAATTCCCGATCGCATCTGTATCATATATAATCGTATATATAGTAGGTTTTTACAACATCTTAATCATTTTATTCTCGTACCGACGGATTATATTTTTTGCCGCTAATCGTTATTTAGTAACTTTACAGGTATACCGGCTTGTGTTTGCAGTAATTAGCCATTAGCTAATTACCAGAGTTGCGTCTTCTTTTGCAGTAGTGTGTGTTTTTATAACTTTTTTACAGTTTTTTCCCACTTTCTTTCTGAGACTTAGTTTTTTGTGACGTTTTGTATTGACTTAACTTCTATTAACGCTTTAATCGAGCATTGCATTGGACCATCGGCT
>JAJAGP010004405.1:0-50520 GCA_025084515.1 Ancistrus triradiatus | reverse complement strand
TTTTTTATACACTTTAGCACAGTGGCGATTTCCTGAATCACTCGGATGCTGTTGAAAACATGTGATGTTTGATCTGTTCTCCTGTCCGTCCCTTCATCTAATTGCCAAATGGATATTGTAAACCATTTCTTCTTTAAAAGCTTGTTTTACCACTACTAGTCAGCTTCCTGCTTTATTCCTTATGAATGATGAGACAAGCCTGTGATAGGTAGATATAGGAAGCTGATTTACACAGCTCATTATCACATACTGTTTATAAATGCGACCAACTTTAATGTTGCCAATTGAGTGTTTATTTTGCTTACCTTCAGTCATACTGCAAAAGAGAAGTTCCCAGAGAATACGTTCTCAGAGTAGGTCCTCTGAAGCAGTATTAAGGTTTTACCATAACGTCTTGATGCATGCTCAGTAATCCAGGTAAGTCAATCTCAGAAAGTTAAATTGGTTTTAGTGGGAGAAACGTTCTGTCACTCATCTAAGTGACTTCTTCAGTCTCAGCTATTGGTACATTTACCCAGTATGTGTTCTCTGGTGTAGTCCAAGGCCCCCTCCTTGGTTCAAGGATGGGTGTTCCCTCTTTCACATAGATGTGCACATGTTCATCTTTGAAAGAGTGGCCACCAGCTTGTTGGTGGGTGTAAATCGTGGTCTGGTGTGCCATTTGTTTCACCACTGGTCATTTGGTTTCCCCAGTGTACAATTCTCGGCAATCCTCTGTGGTTTACACCCACCTACAGACCAGTGGCCACTCTTTCATGATGATGTGCACATCCTGGATATGAAGGAACGCTGGTTTGAATGGGGAGTCAAAGAGGCCATCAATGCGTAAAGGGATCGCCCATCCCAGAACTGAGGAGAGGGCCTGAGAGTACACCTCTCATCGCCTTACAATGCTGTGATTGGAGCGATTCCCCAATCCTATGTGAATAGCACACATTGAGTGCATTTACATGCACTTAATAATCTGATAACTGCACAAAATCAGATTCAAGGAGTATATGTGCACTAAAGTAATCAGATAATGGGAAAGCTCCAGGTTGACATGACCCAGGCAATAATCGTATTTTTACTTTGCGACCAGCAAATAATCTCACAAAGATGTGACGTAGAATTCAGTTTCTAACATGAAATAATCCAGTTCTTCATTTTCTTGAGTATATTGTATATTACGTTTCGGAGTCCCTGAAAAGTGCTCCTTAGCCGTTTAGCGGGTGTTGCATTTAATTCCAGGGTTGCCAGATCCCACGAGAGAATCCCCCACCTGGTGTATGTAAATAAGCCAAAGAGAAGTGAAATCTCTTAGAATAAGCGTGCCTGGCTACCATGCGTTTTCCGCTAGCCGCTCTGTGCACATGCGCAGACTGCCAAATCCGATTATACATGCTATTAGTAATCCAATTACTGGGGTCAAATCCAGCTCTCTATCAGATTACTTAATCTGATTTCTAGATTGGAGTATGCTGTATACATGACCACTTGAATAATCAGGTAACTGCAGAAATCCGACTACAATCGGGTTATTAAGTGCGTGTAAATTAGTGGTCATGGCAATTTGCATATGAAACTGATCACTGGGTCCATTGCTATGCAGTGGTGCTCGTCTCGGTCATTATGCAAACGCGCTGTATATAAGATTGAGGAAGGTTGGAACTAGCTGAGAAGTCAATTAGATGAGAGACTAAATGTTTCTCACAAAAAAAACCTTGTGTCCAGATGAACTGATTGAACTTTCTGGAAGTTAGCATAACATTGTTGGTTGTGGCACTTGTGTGGCACAGGACTTGAGTCCCGGCGGTGCCTTCAGGCATGGTCAGCAATCATATGCAGACATGCTTGGTTGTCTTAAGGGAAGAACGGTTAGGGGATCATTCTATGGCACCGCTACAGCAACACCTACTGGCCCTTTGATGGATTGTTAGTTATCCAGTGGAGGTGCACCTCCACCTGCACACGGTGAATTCTGGGATAGTCTCTGGGATAGATGAGAATAAACGGTGTGGGGGGGATTATTGATTATCCAAACACCTGGTTTATATTTTTAACCTTTGCAATATAAATTGTGCATTGCAATTACACTATATGGCCAAAAGTACATAGACAACCCTTCTGATTACAGGTATGCGCCGTTTAACATCTCAGCGTCATTTCTGTCACTGCTGAGATCCTTAAAGTCAGAATACATTATGATAGGAAATAAGTCTGTCTTTTGCACTGGATGTGGCACTCGTAGACAATGCTTGCGGATCCACGAGCAGAGGCGGGAGTTAAAGAGCAGAAATCCATCATTCACTCAAGATAATTACCTTACTAGTCCTGTGCTCGCTTGCTTATCTCGCATTTAGACTAGAGGCTGTTCTAACTCGGTTGATGTGTTTAGAAACTTTTTAGTACATTACCAGTTTGTGTGTATGACTTTCCGGTACTTATTTCAATCTATATAAGCTGTAACCAAAAAGAAAGGAAACGCCTATCGATATCTCAAACCTTGAAAGACATTTTCAGTAAAGAGAAAGCAACAACAATCAAAGACATCCTTAAACGCGTAAAACTGAAGGACTCTATTTAAACATTAAAGGAAGAAAGGATAGAGTAAAGGACTAAACGTATCCTGCCATGAAAGAAACCTAGAAAGGTTCAACATGGCATTAAAAACCATAAATAAATATAAAGAAAAAATAACAAGCTGTAAATGGTGTTTAATAGCTTCTTATTGTAAGTAGTACCCCTTTGTTTGTTCCCTCACAATCTGTATATTCTCTCTCATCTATAACTATATAAACTGGTTCACATTTACTCGCTGAGTCTCTCTTGTGTGGCTGATCTTCCGTGTTGTTCGTAATTCTGTCCATCAATTCAATGGCTTTGTCAAAGTCTCAGGTGCTTTGTGCCATCCTGTTAAGTGTTATGGCTTTCTGCTACACAGGGCATTGCAGTACAATAGTGTATATTCTATAATTATTGTGAATTTCCATAAATTAGTAAAGGTTTAGCATGTGTTTAACAGTTGAGGCTTTGGATGCGGTGGCATTGGGGATGCTGTGTAGATGGTAGCGTTCCACTCGTGTTTTCAGCGGCATCTCTGACACGTTTGCGTATACCCTTTTATATTTACATTCCAGTAGTCTAATGAGACTGTGACTATGGTGACGTCTAGTCAACGTCCTCCTTTCACAGAACGTAATGTGGATATTAAATGGTGCATACCTGTAGTGGTCATACCTGTAGTGGTCACCAACCTGGGAACAGGTTCATAATATATAAGCATCCAGGCATGGAATCTACTCTCCACTAACAAATAGTGGCATAGGTTGTTCTGAACACCTTGGCGACTCTCAGTACGACACTCTCATCGGCGTCCAACGAGTTAGTTCATCAACTTTTTGCTCTGCCTTTCTGAAACCAAGTCCATAAAGAAATGGTTTTGCCAGCTGTAATGGATAGCTTGGCTGTTGACCTCAACTCCATCAGACATCTTTGTGATTAATTATAAGGCCAGCATTGAGCCAGGGTTTACTGTATATCATCAGTCTCTGATATTCCATAACATGGTGGAAAGCAACAAGCGGAAAAAACACCAAACGAATCCCCACAGATTTTATGTGTTTGAGTGTTCACAATCTTTTGGCTATATATGTACATTATTCACTAATAATCTAGCATGGTGATGTTTAAGAAATGGTTAAGATATGTAAGTATTTGAACTTTTTTGAATTACATATTGATCTGGAGTATGGACCTGCATGGATTTATGAATAGTTCACAGGTGCAGTCTGCTGAATATGGTCACAGAGCCTTGTAATCAACCAGGCCCTGTTTACATCAGATTCTGTTTTAGTGATGGATTTTAGCTTTGGATCAGAGCCCCAGGCTGAAGGAAAGTCGATAAAAGGGTTTACTTGCCAAATATTGTTCCTTTAAAAGTGTTGTGTTGCAGTATTATTCATGGCCGGGCTGTTTCCTTCGTTTGATTGGTATTTAGGTTTATTTATGGATCAGGAGATGGTTAGGTTTGTTTAGCTCAGAGGTTTCGTCTGTATTTTGTACTTCAGCTTTACTTGACTTGCTGATTTGTTTTGCATCAATGAAAAGGAACGTGTGTGTGTGTGTGTGTGTGTGTGTGTGTGTCAGGTTGTAGTCTCAATTGCTGGACACTTCTTGATGTGGTAAGCCAACACATGCTAGTGATTGTGTACCTGTGTTTAATGAGATCAATATTCAACTGCTGGAGAAGTCTCTTAAATGCTGTCTGGCAAGTGTTTAGAAAAATCACACATCCTGTACATTCTGATCGAATCATTTCAATAAATCATCTGTCAGTTTTGAAATCATTTGTGATGTTGACTTGAAGTGACAATTTATGACACCACTTTATGCACTTACCATTTAGTTCTCTTAGTCCATCTGTTTCTCTTCACAACTTTGTTAGTCCCCTTTACTCTACAAATAGTCCCCAGTTTACGATGGCGAGAAGAGTACTGCTTCTGCTGGTGCGGTACGAAGATGTAAAGTCAGAGACAGCAGATCTGTTGCTGTACAGTTTCAGTCATCCTCTAATCCTTCATCAGTGCTCACAGGATGCTGGTGGCTGGACATTTTTGGTTGGTAGGCTATTTTCAATCCAGCAGTGGCACTGAGGTATTTAAACTCCACCAGCACTGCTGTGTCTGATCCACTCTTGCCAGCACAACACGCAAGCACACCACCACCATGTCAGTGTCAGTGCAGTGCTGAGAATGATCCACCCCCCAAATAGTACCTGATCTGTGCTGGTCCTGACCATTGGAGAACAGAGTAAAAGAGATGAACAAAGTATGTAGAGAAGCAGATGGACTACAGTCTGTAACTGTAGAACTACAAAGAGCATCTGTATGGTAAGTGGAACTGATAAAATGGACCACATTTACATTTACAGCATTTAGGAGACGCCCTTATCCAGAGCGACTTACAATTGGTACAATCTTACAATCCAAGCAATTGTGGGTTAAGGGCCTTGCTCAAGGACCCAACAGTGGCAGCTTGGCAGAGGTGGGATTTGAACCCTGGACCTTCTGGTCCATAGTCCAGTACCTTAACCCCAGTCCCATATAAAGTGAATGGTGAGTGTAAATGCATAAATATAAATATTTTACACAGTTTTCAAATGAATCACAAAGACTTTGTTCAGTCTGTTGGTGAAAGTGGCCCGATTCCAATTTCTTTCCCCGTGTGTGACACACATTTGTTTTTTCCACAGGAGCATGACCGGGAAAACACCTTCAATTGGTTTTCACTTCTGTTCTGGACCACATTCATATGTGCTGAAATCTGAATATGTATCTGTGCCCGCAGTCAGATCAGAATTCAAGTCTTGTAGGACATCCAAATGCTCATCTCCTTGGAGTAGCTTGATGTAGTCAGGCATGAGAACATAACGAACGGCTTTGCAAATCTCACGGGCAATCAAACAGCCAGTGCAATTCATTCCCTACTTGCTTTTTTTTCGATATGAGCCATCTCAAATTCGTGTCCTGCTTTACAATCCTTGAAGAAAATTGCTCACAGTCCCACCATTCCTGCCTCCGGTCTTGCATCTAGATATAAGCTACATCTGTGAAGTACTATAACTCCACAGAAAGCCATCAAATATTTCCCTGTCCACATTATTATGCATCCACAAATAGAGACACCGTTCACTACACGTTTACAGGAGCAACTGTCCTGTTTAGACTCGTGTTGTATATGAGTGAGGGTGTGATATTGACAACATATCTGAATATTTTCTGGGATTTTGTCGCTAACGGTAAGTAGACGATGCGCGTATCTTGGGTATAAAATATTCAACACCCATCTCTCTCAACTGTCTTATTGGCACTGTTTTGCAGTGTAATTAGTGGCAGCATTTATGCTTTGCCATCTGTTGCTTTTCTTGTTGTAAGACACTTTTTAATTCGGCTAAATTTTGCTGAGTAGGGGTGTAACGATGCACCATGAAAGATCACGTGTGTTTTTGAACACCAGAGGGTGCAGTCATCAGATATGGCACATCTTTCTCATCATGAGGTAATGGTAACATTTTTATGTCCTGGTGGGTTCCTTTTGAATTTATAATTCTGTGGTCTGTGGTAGCCTAGCGGTTAAGGTACTGGACTATGGACCAGAAGGTCCAGGGTTCAAATCCCACCTCTGCCAAGCTGCCACTGTTGGGTTCTTGAGCAAGACCCTTAACCCACAATTGCTTGGATTGTAAGACTGTACCAATTGTAAGTCACTCTGGATAAGGGCGTCTGCTAAATGCTGTAAATGTAGTGCCTTTCACACAATTGATTTAGAAAAGTGTTTGACAAACTTGGCATGATAACCTGAGAGCATCGTTACACCCCTATTGCTGAGTGTGTTTTTGTGCTGGTATCTTGGCCGGTTTAAGCATGTCGTGGCCAGCTGAATTCGGAGGTTTGTCATAAGCTTAGTTTGCATGATGGTGAAATGAGTTAGTTGTTGAGCTGTTATGCAGTTTGCACATCTAGCAATTAAATCTAACGATGTTGGCTGCGAGTCTGGTGGTGTCTGTATTTTGTCTCCTGGCGCAGTTCGTTCACTCATTTTTAACTTCAGTCATGTTCTTTTAGCTCGACGTGTAGATCTAGCACACTGCATGCACATGCGCAGTAGTCCATCCAACCTGGCTACATGACGCAGTGAATACGCAGTGAGTGACATACTCGATAATGTCAGGTCACACGTCGTGAAAACACCAGTTAATTAATTGTTGCACATTCCAGATGCAAGCCACATTAAAGAGAAAATGTGAACAGCCTAAAAGAAAGAATTCAAAAGAATATGATGTGAAGAGCACAGTGGCGTTGGGCCACTTTTACGTTGTGCACAATGTGAACATAACCAGTGTGGCATTTTAGAAGCTGCTACAATATTAATCAATTACACTGCCAGTTCTCGCCATGTTTCATTCTCTCATGCTCTGGTTAACAGAACGGAGGGATTATGGGATTGCCTTATCTGTGAAGTCCACATGCCACACACCTTCAAATATTTTAAAACCCTCAGAAGAGAGTTGTTAATTCTTCCTAAAGGGCTCAGCTTTATCTCGGGAGTGCACAGATTTGCACTACACAGGTGCTGTCCTGCTGAACAGAGCAAAAGTAATATTGCAGTAGCTTGTGTAACCTTTTATTGGCACGTGCCAAACATGAGGTCATCATACAGCGTGTACAAGAAGTGGGAATGAACGTTGGTTAATGTGTATAATCAGTTAAGACTAGACCAGGATAGTATGGGGATTTGATTAAAAGTACTTTCATTGGTGCTTGACATTTGTGAACCCTTTAGAATTTTCTACATTTCTGCATAAATGTGAGCTTAAACTGTGGACTGTGGACTTGAAGGTCAAGGGTTCAAATCCCACCTCTGTCAAGCTGGCCTGTTGCGCACTTTAGCCAGCCAATGGTTATAGCGGGTTAGTGGATTCAAATATGATACATTATGGCGGATAGTGAGTTTGACTGTATACTGTATGTTTTGTTTTTTCAAACTGTACATTGCAAATACATGATGTATAAAACTAGAACCCACTTGGTGCTTCATGCAGAATTGATAAACCAGTCTGTGAGCAAAACACAACCTCCCAAACTCAGGATATTAACTAGGAACCAAATCCAAAGAGCCTAGGTAGGAATTGAGGAACAGCAGCAATCCAATTTTCTTCCATTGGGATTCACCTCCTTGTTCTCTTGTCCCTGATTTTATCTCCTTGGCTGCCTTTTTTCCATTCCAAAGCCCTGCCTTCTGCAAATGTCACTTTATAGTAACACGACTCATTGTTGACTTGCACAGCTGTGTCATGTAAAACATCTGGATAAACACATGGTGTAATTCCACCGAGATTTAAAGGCCAATTGTCTCACTTAAGTTTGGTTAACAGAGGAAAATGTCTAATAAAGCCAGAGCTTTGGAAAAAATGCTATTACTTGCTCTTTTATGAGGAACAAAGCTGGACAATTAGGCTGATTCAAGCAGCAGAATTCAAATCCCAGCAGCTTCACCTCCAGAATTGTGACATTAATTGAGAGGTTTTATTTTACAATACACTTACTTTGATTACAGTGTAGATTTTTTTTAAGGGTGCCAATAATGGTGTTGAATATTAAATGTACTGCTGACCTGTGCTGCCAGCAAATGTTTGCTGTAATGTGTGTATTTTGTGTTTTAAAGTACAGTTCATTAACAGGTGCAGGTTTGATGATGACTGATGTGGAGTCTCAGCCATCATCAGTATCCATATCTGTTCTGCTGTGAGTCTCAGCCTTGTACATGGTGCACTGGTTAATTCACAGTCCACACTTACATTTACATCTATGTGTAGCCATTTGGCAGACTGACTTTGCCAGACTGGGGTAATCAGAACAATTGTGGATTAAGGGCTTTGCTCAATGGCCAACAGTGGGAGAATGCAGGGTTGGGACTTGAACCTTGGATCTTCTGATCTGTGGTCCAGAACCTTAAACACAGTGTCATTAAACGCCGGTTTTACACTTGATTTGTTCTCAAACACAATTGTACAGATTTGTCACTGTAATACATTAGCCTATATTATATAACTAATAGTTCTAGTTATATAGTTGATACAAGTAAGTGCCGTTTAACGACCATCCGATAAACGTCTGTTCAATTTATTGACAGAGGTCTTAACAATTATAATAAGAAATAAAAATCTGTATTTTAATTCCAGATGTTGTGGCCATAAACAGCTGATCAAATTTTAAAAAGGTTTAGCCGTAAATATCATTTCTGTCATACTTTCCTGTTTTGTTTACATTTTTATTGAATTAATTATTGATTTACAACCCCCAATCAGTAATATTTGGGACAATATTTAAAATGAAAATAAAAATATATGTACTGTTTCTTACATTTCCTTTGATTTATTTAATTGCAAACAGTATGAACCCAAGATATTTCATGTTTTTCTGAAACTTCATTTCATTTCAACACCCATTCCTAAATTTCAGGCTTGCAGCACATTCCAAAAAATTGAGGGCTGGTATTGAGGTAAAATGAGGTTGGGTCAGTGAGCTTGGCGAAGGTCATTTACACCACTGTAATGGCAGCATTAATGCAGAAAAGTACACTGATTTTAGAGCAACATAAGCTACCTTCAAATTGACATCCTTTACAGGGATGTCCATGCATTTTTGAACAAGACAATGCAAAATAATTCAAAACAGAAAAAGTTAGGGATTAAATATGTAAATCCTTTACAGTCTTTCTCTGATGAACACCAATAATTATCTTACACATTTGTTGATAAACTGGAGATCCGCTGCCTATCTTTACTCCTCAAAGACTTCAAATCATTACAATCGCCTGTTGACATCACCTGTTTGAAATCAGATCATTTAGTTTTTTTAACCTCGTTGCTAAATTACACCCTAAATTGTCCCTGTCCTAGCTTTTTTTTGGAATGTGTTGTAAGCTTGAAATACAGGAATGGATGTTTATTAACAAATGAAATGAAGTTAACTAGAAAAAAACTAAAATATCTTGGGTTCATACTGTCTGCAATTAAATAAAAGTCAAGAGAAATGTCAGAAACAGTGCATGTATTCTTAATTTACATTTTACATGCCGTCCCAACTTTTTCTGATTTGAGGTTGTACTATGCATTAACTCCTTGCATAAGAAACTAGTTTTAGGTGTCACAGTTTTCTCTGCCAAAGAAAGATGTGAAATGGAAAAGTTTATACTCTGCTTAAATGTTTAAACTGTTTAAAAGGTGATACTGCGTTGCCTGTCGTGGAAATTAGTGTTTCTTCAAGTGGACTCATTCTTTCTTGGTTGTGTGCAGCCAGCGAGGTAGGTTGATTTTATGTTTATTTCATTGTGTGTATTAATATTTTGGTTCTACAGTGTGTGTGTGTTTGTTAATGTGTGCTTGTTCGGTACATTGTCATAGAGTTTGCCGGTGGATTTAATGACTGCAGGAGGAAGTGATAGAGCTAACAGTTTAGGCTTCTATGTGTTTTTTTTTTCAGCGGTATCCATGACACATTTATGTATCATTTGTACAGAGTTTTCTTGTGAAATACCTTTGATATTTACCTTACAGTAATATAAAAGGACTATGTGACTATCAGGAGCTGAGAAAGTGTGTACTCTCCAGGCAGAAATGTGAAATAAATCTTATCTGAACTATTAAGTTCTGAAGAAGTAAAGCAGCCCATCTATACTAAGTTGTATCCAGGTAAGCCAGAAACCAAACCATTGAACAAGATTGCCCATTTACTCACATGCTTCACCTTATTGGCTTCTTATGGCTTTCTTATTGGGATTATTCTGTACCTACACTGACCATTTTGATTTGGAACCAGGAATCTGTCACATCTATAGTTTGGGGACTGGTTTTCCTGACCTCTACAAAAGACATGCACAATGTGTGGACGTTTTAAAGCTTGACTCCAAAGAAAAATTAAGGAACAAAGTCATTTAAGACATTTGATGGACTGGCACCTGTACAGAATTCCCAGGGTAGCCTTCAAATTATCCATAAACCTTACATGTATGGATAACTAGAAAGGAATGACCCCCAACCAGCCTGCTGTACCTCAGACACAGCCAGTCGTGCCAGTATATGATGCCCGTCTAGGCAAGCACCGCTGGGACTCAAATCAGAGTGCCACAGAATATTTTTTGTCTGGATATTGCTTGTATGTTAGTGCAGTCATTCTGATTAACATTCAGTACACCATACAGCCAGGACTATGTATTAGTTTGCACTCCTTTGCTGCTGAAAAAGCCTTCAGTCTCCTGAGAGGTTTCCTCTAGATTTTGCCAGGCACTGATGTTGGACAAGTCCTGGCTCACGCTTGGATTTCTGATTCTTCGCAAAGGTGTTTGATAGATTTGGGAGTTCTCTCTTCACTGTTTTCAAACCATTTCTTTATAGACTGTGTTTTATAGGCAGAGTGTTGAGACGTGGAAATCTCTGAATGTGTCATACTGAGAGTCACTGAGGTGTCCTGTACACTAATTAGAAGGGGTGGCTTTATACTTTTGGTCATTTAGTATACATTTGGTGTATACCCTTATCCAGAGTGGCTTTAGAGTTAAGCTGGGCAGTTGAAGGTTAAGGGTCTTTGCTTAAGAACAGATGAGTGGCAGCTTGGCAGAGCCTTGATTTGACCCTACAAGCTTTTGATTAGTGATCCAGAGCTTTAACTACTGAACCAGAGTTGTTGGGTCCATTCCCATCTGGTTCAGTAACTGAGTCAGGTGAGATTAAACCAAATGCTAATTATTAAGTACTTGTTTTCATTCTTAACTTAATCTGTTGGTTTATAGTATTTTAAAAACCACATATTTTAGTATATTATACTTAGAATGTTCTTTGGATAAGACTAACGCATAAAATGCAAGACAGTCATCAATGTTTTTGTATTTGTAATTCAGCTGGTCAAGTCCAGTCTGAGCACCAATAATTTATGTACCTGATTTAATTAGCTTCAACACATCTGCTGTACAAACATTAAATGAAACTTGCAATGTCAGCAAGACCCAATGCAGTACCTGGACACAATACCACTTATTGATTCATTAAAACTTCCATAATGAATCTAATGAATCTTAATTCACACCCCAAGTGTTGATGTACCTATGGTAATGGACTCAGATCCAAACAGGCTGATTTGGTTGCTGGGATAAAACAGAAGCCGGGCTCTGACTGGCTATGGTAAGCTCAGTGTAGAACAGATGCAGGAGACCCCTCCACCAGTGCTAGCTAGAAGGTTAGATTTTTCTTTGTCAATAGGTAGATGGACAGATCCTTGCAAACATTTCAGATGTTAGAGGTTTTTAATCAAAACACTGGTATGCAATTGTCTTTAGAAGATAAACAGATCGTCCTTTAAGCGTTTTGCAGCACAAATGTTGGTGTGAGATGCATTTGCTCTGCCTTTGTGCTATGAAGCACAACGGTCAGCTGAGAGCATGTCCTGATGGGATCTTTCATTCACAGTCTTTTCACGATTGCTTTCAGTTTGGTATTGCTCGCTGACACAAGCTCAGCTGCCTTTAAAAGCAATTGGTGCTAAACATGTTTTATTGGAGTTGACTCTCATTAAAAAAAGAATGGGCTACTGACTATGAAAAGTATATGGACACCCAAACATAACCTGTGTTTGCTGTAAATGGTCTAGCCTCCAGTTTTATGGAAATGGTTTCCCTAATTGTGTGTGTATTTTTAAATAAATTTATGTATTTGGGGTTGGTTAGGGTGGTCTGATAATAGACTTTTTTCTCTCTCCCTTATGGTCTGTCTATTTCCCAAATTAGACTTCTGCTATAACCGAGAACACCTGCTGTTTTTAATGGTGGGAGTAAGACGTTGAATAAGATATAAGATTATATTTGAATAAGTTGAATATAATGGTTGAATAAGAAGTAATTTATCCCATAAATCACACACCAGTTAACTTTTTTTTGGAAAAGTGGCATCTTCTTGGCATGTTGAAAGAAACTGAGCTCTTCATTATGATCTTATGTACTGCCACATTTGGCATTATGGGTGCAATGATGCAATGTAACACGATGCACCGCGATGCAAAAATGGGATGGTGTCTATCATTAGGTGGGATGATGCATCATCTAATTGAGTTATACGTTCTTGATTTTGCCACCATCTAATGCAATTCCAGTTTTGAACACTAGATGAACAGTCATACCAGACTCATATCCCATTCTCAGTGAGAATCCTAATTCTTTTAACTGCAGTGAACTAAACTAAATCTTTCTGTTTAAATTTTTTATACACAAGAAGTTTTGAATTGACATTCTTCAGAAATAAAAAGGAATGTTTTCACCCAGTTATTTAATAATATGGTGAAGCTACAAAAAGATCATTTAAGATAACGCCTTTGTCATTGTACAATTATACTGTACAATGAAATTAGGATTGCTGCTCCAAAACAGTGCAAATCTACATAAGAACAGAATAAGACAGTCCCAGATTAAGTCAAACACACAAAGACTTTGCACTTCAAGATTAGTAATGCACTGATAGCATAAAAAATATTGAAAATAAGAAATATTGTATGGAGGTATTGCACTGATAGAATAGGGTATTTTGTTTACAATTTTAAACCTAATGTTTCTAGTAATTTATTTTAATTGCAAAGTACTAAAGTTTTTTGGTAAATGTGCATTGTGTTTGTTTACACCACAGAAATTAAAAAAAGTCAAATGTAAAAACAATAATCATGAGTAAATAAAACTGAATTCTGTATCGTGAATTGAGTCGTGTGCAGAGTGTATCGTTACACCCCTAGTTGGTGTAGATGTGGCTGGAATATTCAAGCTTGTTTACAACAAAGGGTGTCCACATACTTCTGGAGGTGTTCATAGTTATACATGTAGACCTGTGAGTTTGGGCAGCTGTGTGAATAGTAAAGGTGTGTATTAATACAGCATGGCATTTGCTGCATTAGTCAATTAATCATGTTTTCCTGCTCCGCAGATTTCGAACAAATTGAGCAATCATTCGTGGTCCAGTAGTACTGAGTGTTGTTTTTTTCCCTGTAGGTTACACATACAAAGACAAGAGTGCAACATACAGATACACACATGTCTGACAATCTTTTAGTAGAAGTAAATTTTCAGAATTGAGAAAGAATCATGGATTTATTGGAAGAGAATACATACAGACAGCATGATCTGCATCTGTGTGCTTGTGTGCTTACGCATATTCGTGTGCATATGTACGTATGAGCACACCTTTTGTTTTAATACTAGTGAGGACCAAATGTTCTCACAATGATAGGAAAACCTGGTGATTTTGACTTGTTTTGCTGAACCTCATTCCTATAATTGTTTTTTTCTTTTTTTTCTTTTTTTACAAAAACATCAGAACGGCATGATAGCGCAGTCGC
Organism: Ancistrus triradiatus; assembly: GCA_025084515.1. Taxonomy (NCBI): domain Eukaryota; kingdom Metazoa; phylum Chordata; class Actinopteri; order Siluriformes; family Loricariidae; genus Ancistrus; species Ancistrus triradiatus. The sequence continues at coordinate 36,607 of JAJAGP010004405.1, read as the reverse complement.
CTCAGCTCCAGTGTCTTCAGTTCAATTCTGATCTCAGACACTCACCTATATGGAGTTTGCATGTTGTCTTTGTGTCTGAGTGGGTTTACTCTGGGTGCTCTGGTTTCATCCCACAGTCCAAAGACATGCATTGATTTAGGGCTGCAACAACGAATTGATAAAATCCATAATAATCGATTATTAAAAGTGTCGACAACGAATTTCATTATCGATTCGTTGTGTCGCATGATTTATGTTTCCCTCGCCTTATCATATCCACTTGCGTTACTTGCGGCACTTCGTCAACGCTGGAAAAAAAACACGAGCGATTGAACGAAGCGAGGCGGAGCCAGTGCGGACGCGAAATCTTCAAAACATGTTAGCGTTAAAAATTAAATAAATTCTACAAATGAAACAAGCCGAACCTTCTTCTCTGCACAGGTCATAAGTCCTCAAAAGTGTGGGAGCACTTCACGCTTCACACAACTAAACAATGTGCAACATGCAAGCTTTGCAAAAGTGATCTGACCTGGCACTGGAGCACCCCGGTGCTGATACTGCCCTCGAAACGGAAACATGGAGTCACCGATGAGGATGAAGGGAGCTCATCATCAGCGTAAGTCACCACAATATCCCGAGTTTGTTCTGTTTTTAAGACGTTTTGAAACGTAACGGCGCACTCACACTATACGAACGGGCACAGCGCGGTTGATGCTGTTTTTTGCTTGTTAGCTGGATAATGACAGTGATGGAGTTAGCAGAGACAGATATCCTATATTGGCCAGGCTAGCCAAGTCCTATTTATGCATTTCTGGTACTTCAACACTGAGCATTTATCTTCTGCGGCAGGAAATATAGTCTCTAAAAAGAGAGCCAGCTTTAGCCAGGAGCATGTTGACATGATAGCATTTTTGGATTGCAATGCAAAGTTCCTAAAGAAGGGGAGTGAATGAGTTTGTATGTAGTGTTTGCATCAGAGGTGCACTTATTTTTCTTTATTATTTAATTTGTTATTTTAATTTATTATTATTCATTTATTGTATAAACTTATTTGCTCTGTTATTAAATGTTATATTTCTGAATAAAGACATGGAAAGATTTTTTAAAAACCCGATTCATCGGAAAAAAATCGACCGATTAATCGATTATTAAAATAATCGTTAGTTGCAGCCCTACATTGATTACACTAAATTGGTCTGATCTGAGTGTATATTGACTATCTTCGAAGTAACCTTGTGTATCGTCGTAAACAGCCATTGATGCTGAAGTGATAAACCAAAAAAGCAACTTCTATCTAAAAACCAAAAGAGCCAAAATATTTGCTTTAGTTTACTAAGGTTAATGTTAGGGTTGGTGGTAGCATTAATTAGCTACAGTAATCATTATGTCAGTGGAAAGTTCTCAAAAGAAAAGCAACACAATATAAGTGTCTGTTGGGGGGGTCAAGTTTATACATCCAGAATAGAAAGATCTGACATTTTACTTTGGATAATGCTCTTTTTTCCCCACAAACAAATTCTTTTGAAAAACCAAACAAGCCAAAAGATTAAAAAAAAAAAAAAACACATTACACGCGGTACAGGGTTTTGACTCAATTTGTCTGCTGCATTATCGATGTGATGTGATGTATTAAGATGACTCAGATTTTACACCAAACCGCAGCTGTATTTATATTTTCCATGAACTGTGTGGAATATCGCAGTATGCATCGTATCGCAATATATCACGATATAATCGTATTATTATGATCCATGTATCGTGATGCGTATCGTATCGAGCAGTCCTTCCCAATACAGGCCCCTAAGTAATATTATGTCAGTGGAGTCCTCAGTGTGACAGAAAAACAAAGTGTGTATGGGGGTGTCATGTTTATACTGCACTGTGGGAACCAAATGCCCTAAAAGATCTGAAAGATCTTTTTTACATTGTGTTGACATTTTGCTGATCCCCATGATTCTATAAAAAAAAAAAAAAACTGCAACTTTCTTTAGAAAAACCAAATAGCCAAAATATTTGTTTTATGTTGCTGAGGTTGGGGTTATGGTTAGGTGTGGAATTATTTCGCTACAATAATCATTATGTCAGTGGGAAGTCCGCCCAAAGATAGTGAGACAGACGTGTGTGTGTGTGTGTGTGTGTGTGTGTGTGTGTGTGTGTGTGTGTGTGTGTGTGTGTGTTGACAGTGAAGATTTTCCAGTCACTCCAGGTGTCCCTCTTTCCCTCCTGCTGAGTCACAGTGCTGCTGAGTAAACCTAAAGGACGTCTCCTGATGCAGTCTAAATACCCATGTGGACAACACTGTGTGGTGTGTGTGTGTGTGTGTGTGTGTCCATCGTCCTCTGTGGGACAGCATTTCCCCGTCCTGCTGCTTCAGCTCTTCTGTCAGAACGTTGCCCGATTGAGCTCAGCACCTTATTAACACCCTGTTCTAAAGCTGTGCTGGATTAGCTACTTTAAAAATACTGTAAGCTGAGCTACAAGGTCTTCAAGGTGACCAGGTTTTCCTCATTAATACACAGTGAGGTGAGATGAGCATCATTCTCTTTTATGGCCTCAGGCCCTTGATTGGAAGGTTTCCTGTTCAAATCCCACCAGACTTCTTCATATGATCTTAATCCTATTAATAAACTGAAATGGATTGTCATAATAGATTGTCGTACTATATACACAGTCATATCAGCATATTATGTCCATTATATCAGATCTGTTTACTATATAGGAGCACTTTGTAGTCCCATAATTACAATCTGTAGTTAATTTGTTGCTCTGCATACTCTTTAGCCTCTTTCCCTTTGTTCTCACCCCCACAGGACCAGCACAGAACAGGCTCTATTGGGTGGTGGATCATTCTCAGCATTGTATTGACACTGATGTGGTTGTGGTATGTGAGTGTGTGTTGTGTTGGTATGGGTGTATCAGACACAGCGGTGCTGCTGGAGTTTTTAAACACTGTGTCCACACTCTATCTACATTTACAAGTTGGGGTGTCTAACAGAGCAGAGAGACAGTAGCTCATCTGTTGCTGCACCGTTTGTGTTGGTCATCCTTTGGTCCTTCATCAGTGCTCAAATGACGCAGTTGGCCAGATAGTTTTGGTTAGTGAACAGTTGGTCTCAGTCCAGCAGTGACACTGGGGTGTTTAAAACTCCAGCACCACTGCTGTGTCTGATCCACTCATACCAGCACAATGTCAGTGTTACTGTAGTGCTGAGAAAGATCCACCACACAAATAGTATCTGATCTGTGGTGGTCTTCTGAGGGTCCTGACCATTGAAGAGCAGGGTGAAACAACAGGGGGCCAACAAAGAATGAATTGAAACCGATTGGCTACAGCCTGTAATTATGGAACTACAAAGTGTCCATATATGGTAATCAGAGCTGATATAAGGTCTCCCCAATCTCTCAACATTCCGTGCCACAAACACCACTCCTGCTCCTACACTGCCCACTTATTACCAATGGGCAATGAACTTTTATGAGGAAAATAAGTATTAATGATCCGTTTGCCACACTTACTGATGACCCGTTTGGTTAAATTGGAGGGTTGATCCCATCAGACAGGCAGCTGTGTTTGTGTAATGCCAAGCCAGGCCTGGATCTCCATGGTAGTGGACTAGTGAATGAGATGGGTGTTTTTAGAAGGGTTTCTCCACAAATGTTTCTGATAAAAACCTCATTGAGAACTGAATACGACAAGTTCCGAGGTGGTTGAGAACCGAGATTCCTCTGTATATGGTCCTTATACCATTGCTAAATCAACAAATCTAACACTGGCCTAAGACTTTTGCACAGTACTGTATATCGATTGCACCACTGTGACTATCATCACATAAAAAAAATGTCTCCACTATGGCCACTTCAGGAAAACTCCAAGTTTTGTTGCTTCCCATTTTGGTTGGTTCTTGCTGAATGTGCAGTAGTAATGCACTAATAACACCACTCTGACTGAAAGAATAATGGCCTCTCTGGATTCGTGTTTCATCAGTGTTTAATAGCCTGCTGGACCCGACTGTAATTTTCACCTCTCACATCTGAAAATAAATCATTTTGGTATGGCGAGATTGGGTCCAAGGCAATAAAACTTCTTCAGTGCCCACGCACACCATGTTTTGTCGGATTCTCTCGTCCCTGTTTTCCAGTTTTTTTTAAACCCTTTCTCACATTTAATGTGAAATTTACCGGTTGGTTATCTTATGACGCATTGAATGAAGATGTTTGCCTGACGAATAAGTGTAGCCAGAGTCAGCCTTGTAGTTACTGCTGTATGAATAAACAACCGTGAAGGATGGACTAGAACTTTCTGAAACTTGCTGGTCTGTGATGTAGAATTTTTGTATAGATTCATATAATGTTTTGAGCCTAGCAATAACTCAGTGTTGTTTGTGACACTATCATGTTAAACACTAAACATCATCGTGGGTCTTAATTTAATAAAGAAATGTCTGTAGCTTATGTATTTAACGCAGTGTGTACGTATTGAAGAACATTTCTGCAGGGGTGTGTGTGTGTGTGTGTGTATACATTTAAGGTGATTGTGCTTCATGCAGATTGTGTACTTTTTTTCTTGTCCTTTTCTTCAGACAAGTGCAGAAATCGTAGATGCTACTAGTGATACAGGGAACACAGTTAACGCTGTTCCAACACTATAATGCAGCACCATGCCGCCCACTGGTGGAGAAGCCGTGAAATTACAAATACTGTCACATTCCCAACAAAAGAGTAATATGAAAGATTATTTTACTATCGGACTACTTTCAGGGACTCGTATTAACTATGTTTATTTAATTACTCTTCATAAGTACAGGGTTGAAAAATTACAATACCGAAGTACATTCGTGACGTTTACAAGACACTATCATTAGTCACGTAGTAGTTTAGATATTTGTACTTGTTTTATAAAACACTTACTGAAAATGAAAGTAGAATATTACTTTTTTTTTGTTTGTTTGTTTGATTTTTGCTGCAATTCTCTTTTCTGTCAGCAGGTGTCATAAAACGTTCTGGAAATCTAATTAGTTCCTGAAAAGTTCTGGGAATGTTAGTTTTTGGATCCTGAAACATTCTGGGAATATTAGGTTTTGGTTCCCAGAACATTCTGGGAATCTACGCTTTTGATTCCTGAAGCATTTTGTGAACGTTAGTTTTTTGTTCCCGATAGGTTCTGGGAATGTTACTTGTTGATTCCTGGAGCACTCTGTAAACGTTACTTTTTGGTTCCCAAAGTACTCTGGGAATGTATTTTTTTTTGTTTTGTTCCCAAAATATTGTGGGAGTGTTGGTTTTTGGCTCTTGAAACGTTCTGGGAATGTTAGTTCTTGGCTCCCGAATCATTCTGAGAAGATTAGTTTTTGGTTTCCATATTGTTCTTTGAACGTTAGTTTATGATTCCTGAAATGTTCTGGGAACCGTAGTTTTTGGTTCTTAGAAATATTCTGTAAACACTAGTTTTTTGTTCCCAAAACGTTATAGGAATGTTAATTGTTGGTACCTGAAATGTGTGGGAATGTTAGTTTTTAGTTTCCAGAACATTCTGGGAATGTTTGTTTTTGGTTCCTGAAACCTTCTAGGAACGTAATTATTAAACAATTGTGGGTGGGTTCTGTGCAGGGAGGAAGGTGGAATTGCAGGTTCTCCCACCATGAGAACCTTCGTGCTGGTGCCCCTCCCCTAATCGTGGACAGCTGCTGCTGATTCTTGGAGGAGCACAAACAGTATAAATGCTCAGTTCTCGCCAGCATGGGTGAAAGAACCATAGCCTCCCATCCACAGTGTGAGAGCTATAAGAGTTGAAGTCTTACAGATAAAAAGTTAGTGTCTAGATGGGATTAGTGCACTGTGTAAATAACGCTCTTTCGGTTGACTTGCACTGGTTTGAGTGTCTCTGAGCTTGGTTTTTCAGGCACATCTTTATGACCCACTCATGTCTGACGCATGGAGAATGCAGTCCGTGCTCCATTAGGATACTAGCTCCACTTTTCAAAAATTTAGAAGTGAGGTAAACTAATAAAGAAGCCAATTACAAAAGCATCATGATGCTGCATATGACTGTGAACAGTTCGAATGTGAAGATGTTTACTTAAAATATACTCAGAGTAAATATATATATTCAAGGTAAGAGGATTGGCATAAATACTCATTTTGGCATTCCTCGTGAAGCATATTCTGTGTTTAATTTAACATAAAACAATACTCACATGATGTGTTGTGTATGGAGGTGTTTGAGCAGCTTGGTCCACCCAAAACTGAACTGAACCGACTTCACTCCCCCTGACTAGTTAAAATCGACGGTAACAAGTTTAACTTTTTTTTTTCTTTTTACCAAGTAAAATAGCGCCATACTTATGACTTTTGTGGTGTTTAAGAACATATTTAACAACGTCGACGGAATCGCCTCACGACCATCATCTGCGCGTGTACTCGAATCGAGACAACTGGGAAGAATCGAGTCTGGAGTCGACTCTCGTTTTGAACTTGAGTCGATTCTTTGTGGCATCGCGTTTATCACAGCGCGCGAGGCACTGGAAGTAGCAGACCGCTATCTGCCTGCGTGGAGCTTTTGGTGCATGAGGATGTCTGATAGCTAATCGGTAACGCGGTAATGTGATTCTCCTGCTGAGATTTTATTGATTTGTGTGTGATATGGAGATGAAGTGAATGACTGGTTATGACTGCAGGATCTGATGCTTCTGGGGCTTCAAATGTTTTTGCTCGTGCTTAGGAACTGCATACAGGTACATGCTGGCTTTCTTGGGGCTAAATAGGAACTTGAACCGGTTTTCTCGTTAGTTCACGTATCTGGTCATGTTGTGGTCACATCAGAATGCAATTTGTAGTTCTTCCATACACGTCTTGATGGTTGTTCTTTTGATATCTGGTGAGGTGAAGAAAATCCAAAGAACATGGGGAATTCTCCTACATTCTCCTACTCGGGCCCCTTTGCATCTCTGCATGTGGTGATGCTTGGGCTGGACTCCGCGGGCAAGACCACGGTTCTTTACCGACTCAAGTTCAATGAGTTTGTGAACACAGTTCCCACCATCGGCTTCAATGCCGAACGTATACGTCTGAGCAGTGGCATTGCCAGAGGCATCAGCTGCCACTTGTGGGATGTCGGCGGCCAGGAGAAGCTGCGACTGCTCTGGAAGTCTTACAGTCGCTGCATGGATGGCATCGTTTACGTGGTGGACTCGGTGGACACTGAGCGGCTGGAGGAAGCCAAAGCCGAACTGCACAAAGTGGCTTGTCTCACAGAGAACCAGTTGGCTCCGCTACTTGTCATCGCCAACAAGCAGGACCTGCCTGGCTCGCTGGCTGTGACTGAGATTGAGAAGAAGCTGGCTCTGCGTGAGCTTGGACCCACGGCTTTGTATCATGTCCAGCCAGCCTGTGCCATCATCGGCGACGGTCTACACGAGGGAATGGACAAGCTCCTCGAGATGATCATCAAGCGCAGGAAGTCTCTAAAGCAGAAGAAGAAACGATAAAGTTGTCCTTGTTTGCTGCTGTGTAAGAACAAAGATTTAATCAAATAACAACATGAAATCCAGACCAAACGGATTTCTCATTTTAAGGACTGTGAGCAACATCTGAGCTTCTTCTGTCACGGATATTTTCACTTCATATCGAGGAAGCAAGGCTTAAAAACCACAGTGTCATGGATCTCTGTATCTAAGAATGAAATAAATTGTAACTGAGGAAATATTACTTTTTTGTGGTTTTGTAAAGCTTTTTGTATTTTTTCATGAAGTACATTTTTGCCGTTTCACAATTTAAACTGAACTGCAGATGCATGAATGTATGAAATCTGCTGTGTAAGAATGGCATTCCCATACATTTTTTTAAAATTTATTTTTGTTTTTTTGGAAAAAAGGTGTACAACCTTTTAAATTGTTTCTGTGTGTAATCTTAGGAATAAGTTTTGGCACCCTTTTTCATGCTTTCTATATGAGAATGACTGCAGGAAAAAAAACGTAAAATTTTACAGTAAAGTTATATTCAACAGTCGAAGATTCTCTGAGGCCCAAGACCTAAGGAAAGTGTACAAACTTTTAGGAGAGCTGGAAATATTTTATTTATTGGTTCTCTTCTGAACAAAATTTTTTTTTTTTTCCTTTTTTTTTTTTTCCTTTGATCTTTTAACCTTTTTCCTGGTCAGGGTCATGGGGGCTCAGTCCATTGCAGGATTGGATTGGGGCCGCTGGTGCAGTTCTGGGGATGATCCTCCCACCAGCGTCTCCTCCCTCGGCCACGGCCATTCATGTCCACTCATGTCATGCCATGTGATGTCTTGGCCAGAAGGCACCGCTAGGACTTGAACCCAGGTATTATCCTAGTTATATTTAGCTCGTATTACACCACTTTCTCACTCAGGTTCCCCTATATTGGTATATTGGTGTAATATTGGTGCAGCCTTTCTTTCAGAGCAGTAGGATATTTTGTCATTGCAATCCAAAAAATGGAGAAACTTTAATCAATGCAAATCTGTTTACACTTTGGCTCATAGTGCACTTCATGTATCAAACTAAATTATGTAATTAACTGTAAAAATAAAAAAAATATCAGTTACATTAGCATTTGGGATTGATTGCATATGCTAAGCATTAACAGGCTGGTTCCTGTTAACATAGCTTCTTAAACAGCATTATATAAATGCAAACTATGGCTTTTAACTTTATGAACAAAAAATATTTAATAGAGGTTTTGTCAGCATACACATTGCCAGAATTTGACCTGTTTTAATCCTGGTTTGTAAAGGAAGGCTGAAGTTAATTTGCTGTCCTGTCATTAATAGGAATGTTTTGCACTTCATATGTGGCAGACCTGGACCTGTAAGTAAAATCAGATCGGGAGTTAAGCAGATTACATTACAGGTTCTGATTACATTTTTGTTCAGTTAAGTTTCTCTATTGTGCAACTATTGGACAGGCAAAGTACTCTCATTCTGGGTCACCTCATTCCCTTAACTGGCACAGTTTTTGGGTCAGATTTGTGCCTCCCTGTTAAAGTATGTCCAATCTGGTGTGTTATAGATTAAGCTTATTCTGAAGTAATGCATGTGCCCTTATTGTTTTTGTAATGTAATGAATGATTTGCATGGAAAGTACATTAGAAGTGTATGTTGTTTACATACCACTTCCTACTTCTGCTTTTGGGTGTAATTTTGTATGAGCCTAAATACAGTTTGTACAAAGGAGTGTTTTAAAACACATTTCTACTGAATATGAGTCAAGTTTATAATCATTGTGAAGACAAAAAGTCCCCACAAAGATAGAAAGATCTGACATTTTGCTGGCCCCACTAGGAAAATAAATATTTACAAAAATTTGCTTTTTTTGTGTGTGTGTGCGCTCGCACCTCGTTTTCCTATACTTGTGAGTCAGAGTGGATATGGGAAAGGACTTCACGATACAATATTATTAAAATTATATCATGGCACATTGAGATAAAATATAAAAAAAGCTGAAATATAAGTTATGATGTACCATCAGACTCGTCTTAATGACATCACATTGATAATTCAGCGGACCAGTCGAGTCAAGAAACTGTACTGCGACAGCTACAGGAGTGGAGATTGTAGTTTACAACCCCATTTAAAACATGTTTTTTCATCCTTAATAAAAAGATATTTTTAGCTGAAAATCAATGAAGTATATAATGAAAATAAATATAGCGATATATTGCTGTATTGAATTTTTATTTATTTTTTATTTTTTTTAAACAGCCATACTTGAGGACTACAGTGATGGGAAAACCTGGTAATTGTGACTTGTGAAGACTGTTTGCCTGTCCTCACTTCTTTAATTGGTTTTGTACAAACATGGCAACGTTTATTTGAAAAACCTTTCAACTAAACCTTTTCCTTTAGGTTACTGAGGTTATGGTTAGGGTTAGGTGGAGGCAGCTCTTAATTCAGTGTTTTTCAATCCTGGTCCTGGCGCCCCACCGCTCTGCATGTTTTAGTGTTTTCCTGCTCCCAGGTGGGGCGCCAGGACCAGGATTGAGAAACACTATCTTAATTTGATATCCAGTACCTCTCATATTTGGTTCTGGCACTTATTTGTGTGCATCCAGCACAAATGAAAAAGAGTAATATTAATAAATGCATTTTCATTAAGTTGTACTTTGTGTGTGACCTCCTTTCCAAAAACACAAACACCTCATTTTCTTTGATGGTAACTGACATAATTTGATCATCAGTCACATTGTTCTCACACACCAGGAGAGCTCACGGACGGTGAGGATTGGAAATGGTGAAACAAGGACAACTGTTAGTTAAGACAGTGTTCTCTTACCTCGTGTTTTACAAATTAAGGACTGGGTGTAGGTGTAACATTTAATCAGCTACAGTACTCATTATGTTAATGGAAAGTCCTCCTTGTGTGTGCGAGTAAAGGACTCTGATATGGAAATGAACATTTAATAGCAGGTAATTAGCAAAGTTAATTTCATCCAGATGATTCCCACAGGAAGCTCTGATCTGAAGTTATTGAGGATAAAAGAGCTGAAAGAGGCTAAAACATTAGGCCAATTGGCACAGTGATCACAGAACAGAAGCTTACTATGCCTGAATAGTGTTACTTCTTTGGACTGTTTGGAATAACAGTGTGTAGTTTAGTACAGTACAGTACAGTTGTGGTAAAGCTGATAATCACTTAAGTCTAGATAACATTGCCTGCAAAATAACTACCATAGACTATTTTGACCCCTTTTCACGCTTGTCTTTATTGATCACTCTCTTTGACCACCTTAAACCATCTAAAATATGAGAATGTGACTGTACTGAAATCCAGTATTGTTTTACTCCATATTATAACCTGAATCACTTCTTCACTTCCAACTTTAGACTTTGGAAAGACAGCTTAAACTGCTGTCATTAGCAAGGCCCTGCTAATGCCAAGTCCATTGCTGTTGTCCATTTTTATAGATGTGTCACACAGATGTCGCAAAAGCATATACTTTTACTTCATATTTACTCTTGTTGTTTGAGGCAAGTGTTTCATTGAGGCAGGGTTTTAAACAGTGCTAAACTGTGTTAAGGGACTGTGGTAGCCTAGTGGTTAAGGTTCTGGACTGTGGACCAGAAGGTCTCCCACCCTGACCCAAATCTCAAGCTGCCACTGTTGGTTCCTGAGCAAGGCCCTTAACCCACAATTGCTTGGATTGTAAGAATGTATCAATTGTAAGTCGCTCTGGATAAATGACGTAAATGTAAATGTTAAGGTCAATGTGAGTGAGTTTGTCAGAGATTAACAGAGGGAGGCTTTGTTCTGCAACCTGATGATGACAGTCCAATGTCACTGACCGTTTGTTCTTGACACACCAATGTGAACAACCGTGTGAAAATCAGTACGATAAGCTTCCGCATTCTCACCGAACTCTCACTATCTTTTTCTCGATAGTTCTTCCCAACTAGGCTTGGGTTGAAAGGTTTAATGTTCAGAAACATTCATAAAACAGTATCAGAATTACCATTGACCCTCACCTGTAGAAGTGGGTGAAACTATCAGAACTGAATTGTCTTTAATAGCATGTTGTAGAAAATGGATCAGACTTTTTTCTTTTTCTTTTTCTCTTTTGAACAATCAACATTTTGATCATTGTAACAGGAGTGAACAAAATGTTTGTGTAAGACTGTCTAGTAGGGTCTCCCTTAAACATAGTCAAAATAAAGTTTAACTTATCCAACTCTGTGGTGAGAAAATAAATCCTGTATATTTGAATAGCTTTGGTTTGCATTTAGGGTAAGCTCATAGCATGTATGTTTGACTGAGAATTCAGCAAACACGATATTCAGTTGTGCATTGCTTATTAAATTTGCAAATTTACTTATCATCAATCAATCAGTGGTGCTCCCTGATTTACGATGTGGATGCGTTCCAACAAATCCATCATAAGTTAAATGTATCACGAACTGAGGAGTTTGTGTTTGGTAGAGCGGTCTATACTGTATCACAGCAGAGCCTATGATAAGTAATGTTAAGTAAGTTAATGTTTAAAACTTGTATTAACCTAGAGAGAGAAAAAAAAACAGATCTTATTATATAATGAGGTGTTGAAAAATCTCATGTAATTTAGTGAGTAATGGACTGATGGTGTAAAGTAAAAGCACATGCCTTTGTAATGTGGGGAGCATGTGGTTTTGCATAGTCTTGTTGAAAAATGCGTGAACGTCCCTGGGAAAGATGTCGTCTTGAAGGCAGCAGATGTTGCTCTAAAATCTCAATGTACTTTTCTCCATTAATGTTGCGATCACAGAAGTGTAAATTAACTTTGCCAAGGTTTTTGGACGTTTGGTTGCTGATAAGTCTGGATGGTCCTTTTTGTTTTGGGCTGGATCACTAAGTGTCCATTTCTTCCAAAAAATTATCTGAATTACTAATTTGTTACTGGAGGCTTCTTTTTTGCACAGCAACATTTTAAGTGGCATTTGTGAATATAACTGTATTGTGGTGATTGATAGTTTTGCCAAAGTAATAACTACATGCCCTTGCTCATGTGGTTATATCGGCTATTGATGAATGATGTTTCTTGATGCAGAGATCACGGGTCTTTAGTTTAGGCTTGCACCATTGCCCTTTATGCACTGAAATTATTCCAGAAATCTTTGAATTGTTTAATAGTATTATGCACTGTAGAGGGAGAAATTCGCAAATTCCTTTTTTGAAGAACAGTGTTTTTAAACATTTCAATAATTTTCTCACACATTCTCAGCCCGTCTTTGTTCCTCAAAGACTCGTGGCCTTTTCGTGCTTTTGTATCAAATCTTGATAACAATCAACTGTTTGAAATCCCATAAGTTTTTTTTATTTTTTTACATCATTACTAGCTCTAGATTGCCCCATCCCAGCTGTTTTTGGAGTGTGTTGCAGGCCTAAAATGCAGAAATGGATATTTACTAACATGAAATGAAGTTGACCAGAAAAAAACAAACATGAAATATCTTGGATTCATACTGTCCGCAAAGAAATAAAAGTAAACATGAGACATTTTTTGTATGAGTATTTTTTTAAATATTTCTGTTTCCATACTGTCCCAACTTTTTCTGATTTGGAGTTCAGTGGAGCTGTTTTCATACCATTAGATTAAGGTTCAGGAGTGAACACCAAGGATTAACATTTTAATATGTAATGTGAAGATCATTGACGCGTTGAAACCAAAATAAGTGGCAACCAGTGAAACATGATGCTGTTTCTGATTAAACCAAGTGCAGGAAAGATCAAACATGTGGTATAACAATAAAACAGCAGTACACAGACTTGAAAGTACATGACTAAACTGGATTGCTGAAGCTATGAAAGAAATGTGGCCAGATTGCAAGCTTGGTTTCTGTTTTCACTTCATATACAATTTATGAGAATTAATGAATTACAGGTCACTTGTATCAGAGTAAGTACCTGTTTCCCTGGAAAATAATTAATAGGTTTGGAAATACATGAAACGGCTTGCTCGTGAAGACTCTCCAGGATCTTCCTGTATTGGTCTATTTTGGATATCTGCTTTTTTCTAATATCTGCTTTTTCTAAATCTCCATCTTTCCTCCTCTCAGCAGAAAGAAAGTCTAGGTGGCCTTTTAAAATGCACCAGTGGAAAATCTGTGCCTGTAAACTGAAGCACTGTAATTGCTGTGTTAGTCAAAAGCCCATATTAGCAAAGTGAAGCCTTAGATCCTTTACATTTAAAAAAAGAAAGACAGTTCATGACAGTACCATGCTTTTGAACTTTTTGTGTAAAGCACATCAACACATTTTCCTCACTGCACTTTTTCCTATTTCCTGTCCCAGACTAGCCATTTATTGTGAAACAGGTCTGTTGTAAGATGGGAGGCAAAATTATGTAGTTAAGCCAGGAAAACGATGGGCAGGGGTTAGCATGGGCAATTTGCACGGTCTAAAGCTACGTTCTCCCATACTCAGCTTGAATCATTGTGTGTTATGACTCATTCCCATCGTAACCAGCATTAAACGTTTGTGTGATACAGTAGCTCTTCTGTCAGGTCTGTCCAGCCTTTGTTGCTCTTGTGCATTGATGAGCCTTGGTCAACCAACACCTTGTCCCTCCTCAGAACTCTGTCGATGGGTATTCACCACTGCTGACTGGGAACACAAAACAAACTGCTGCATTTTGAAAATGCTCCATCATTTACATTTATGTCATTTAGCAGACACGCTTATCCAGACTGACTCACAACTTGCATAGTCTTACAATTCAAGCAATTAAGGGACCCAACAGTGGCAGATTGGCTTCACTTTGCACTTATTATACGTTTATATAATATAATTATGAGTATTAATAAATGATATTATATTCCATCATAGATTTTGTAAAATACAACATTAAATTATATATAGCCAAAAATTATTATTCTTTTATAGTCTTACTCAAACAAGGCAATGTAAATTTTGGAAGCAAATGATGGTGATGATTCTGTTTCCCTTCTTCTGATGAGCTTAATGAGAAGTCACCAACTGCAGAACCAAAGTAAACGCTGTGAGAACACTCACCACTGATGCGAGGGTCTGAACTGCTGGCTGTCCAAGTGGTTCTCTGAAAACAATGTGGGCTTTATAGATAATTGGACAACTTTTGATCCCCTGCAACATTGCCCATAGTCTTATGGCAATGGTTAGTTGGGGGCTGACTATCGAGTATAATTTCACATTATTGATAGTCTGCTATCCGTATCCGTCCTAAATGTAAATTCACTCAAAAAGTCTGTTTTAATAAAATCATTAGTATAAACACAGACCGCTCCCATTGAAATTACAACCTTAGACTATAGCAAGAATTACTTAACAGTAGATCACTTACAAGCAAAGCAGTGATTGCAAACAAAATGATCACTAATGTCTTACTGAAACTTGGATTAGACCAGATGAATATTTAGTGTTAAATGAAGCCTCACCTCCTAGATACAGTCATGCTCATTGTCCTCGTTCCTAATGTTCGTTGGGGAGCCATAGTTTTTGACAAAGAGATAGGTGTTATTGCTAAATCCCATTACAAGTCTAATTTGTTTGAAATACTGATTCTTAATGTGACTGATCCATCGTTATGGAAGTCAAAACCACACTCTCTTCAGCTTATCACTATTTACCACCATCCAGGTCCTTAATCAGAATTTCTTCAGAAATTTGCTAACTTTTTTTGCTGCTTAGTACTTTCAACAGATAAGGCTTTAATTGTAGGTGATTTTAATATTCAGTTTGACGATGAGCAGGATCCACTTAAAATTGCTTTTGAGTCCCTTTTAGAATCTGAGTATCACTCAATGTGATGGCACCAACCCACCGCTGTAATCATACTTTAGATATATTAACTTTTGGTATCATTATAGATAACCTTGATGTTTTCCCACAAAGTGATATGATTTCTGATCCCTATCTCTTAGTTTTTGAGCTATCTCTAATAAATAAAATCCTACTCCTTCGTTATCACACCATGTGCATTATTACATCTGCTACTCCAGCTGCATTTATTAGTAACCTACCAGACTTAAAATTTAATACACCTACGGAGCCCAATCATCTTGAGCGTGTAAATGAC
Source organism: Ancistrus triradiatus (assembly GCA_025084515.1). NCBI lineage: Eukaryota > Metazoa > Chordata > Actinopteri > Siluriformes > Loricariidae > Ancistrus > Ancistrus triradiatus. Next base: position 21,085 of record JAJAGP010004405.1, on the reverse strand, counting down.
CAGTTAGAATGTGTGTTTTGCTCAACCCTGTACATAGTTGCTCCTGCTAGGGTCAAACGCATTAGGGGGAAAAAAATGGTCGTGGAGTTGAAAACGTTAGTGGTGACAGTAAATTGGAGGTATAGAAGATTGCTTGGAGGGATAGCATGGCAGAGTATAAACATGAACTCCCTCATAGATGAAAAATAAGAATAATCCTAGATTTCTCTTTAATACAGTCTCCAGATTGACTAAAAACCTTTCAGAAAATGACTCATGTTCTGCTTATTTTTGAATAACAGTAATGATTTCATGTCTTTCTTTAATGATAAGATGGAAAACATTAGGCATAAAACTCGATGCTCATCACATCAAACTATTCAGCAACCTTTCAGATGCAGCACTAGTGTAGAGGTCTGTTTAATTAGCTTTAAAATCACTAGACTAGAATTTTTTTTACCCCAATTACTAATTCTGAACTATCCGCGCTGATTAGCTTCTCTGTCGTCGTGTTTTAGATCCAATTCCTACATGTTTACTTAAAGAATTGATAGCTAGTTTTATAGAGCCACTGTTAGTATCTTAAATTCATCCCTTACCTTTAGAGTGTGCCGTTATTAAACCACTGATTAATAAAGCCAATATATAATTGTGTGATAGCTAATTATAGACCAATTTCAAATCTACCTTTTCTATAAAAAAATCTTAGAAAAATCCGTCTATCAGCAGCTCTGTAGTTACCACTAAAGTAATGGTATTCATGAAACATGTCAGTCTGGATTCAGGTCCCATCATATTACTGAAACAGCATTAATTAGGGTACTAAATGATTTATTAATGTCCTCAGATAATGGATGTGTTTCTGTTCTTGTTCTGTTACATTTAAATGCAGCATTTGACACTATGGATCATGATATTTTACTGAATAGACTAGAAAATACTGTAGGTATTAAGGGATTGGCACTTTTGTGGTTTAAATCCTACTTGACCGACCGGTGCCAGTTTGTTTATGTAAATAATCTACGCTCTAAGCTCTCAAAAGTGATGTATGGCGTATCTCAGGGGTCTGTGCTCGGCCCGCTGCTATTCTCTTAGACCATGCTGCCACTAGGCTCAATTATTTGTAATCATGGCATTAGTTTCTACCTCTATGCAGATGATGCACAGCTGTACATATCAGCCAGACCAAATGACGGCCTTACAATCAGCAAAACTGAGGACTGTATAAAGGAAATAAAAGATTGGATGTCTTTTAATTTTTAGACAGGTTAGCTATATGGATCATAAATCTAGATGGCTGTTCAGTATCACCCAGTCTATCTGTAAAAACTTAGGTCTTATATTTTTTTCAGATCTCTCCTTTGATCCACACATGAGCAACATCAGACGAATTGCTTTCTTTCAGTTACGTAATGTTGCTAAACTTAGAAATATCCTCTCTTTTAGTGATGCTGTGAAACTAGTTCATGTGTTTATAACCACAAGGTTGGATTACTGTAACGCTTTACTTACTGGATGCTGGAAAATTTGATCACATCAGTCCTGTTTTATCTACACTGGTTACCAGTTAAATTCTGCATTGACTACAAAATACTAATTGTAACATAAAGCTCTACATGGCCTGGCCCCACATTATCTAAATGACTTGTTAGTGTCTTACAATCCAGCTCTTCTACTTTGTTCGCAGGGTGCAGGATGACTTTTAGTTTCTAGAATTCAAAAAGTTGCAGTAGGGGGAAAGGCTTTTCCATACATGGCCCACCAACTATGGAATAAACTTTCCACTTTAGTTCAATAAATAATTACATTTTCAGTTTTGTGTCCGAGCTTGTTCTGATACCAGTTCTTGCCCCACACATGAAGATATTCATCCGCTTCAGCATCACCTAAGTTTTCTGTCATCAGCTCCAGCCCCACGATACCTGGGACACACCACAGGGCAGTAACTCTCTTCCACCTCCACTTGGCTGGGGTGCCTCAGAGGACTTTCCTGCTTAGACTCAAGATCTTAGTGACTCTGTGTATCGGTCTATATAATACCGATATGCATATTTTACATTATTTTATTTGAACTATCACTATAAGACTTATTTCTTAAGATAAATTAGTTTCATTCTTACATTTAACATGTAAGCCACCCAAGTAGGTTGGGTCCCTTTGAGTCTTGGTCCTCCGAAGGTATCTCCTTATAATGGTTAGGGAGTTTTTCCTTGTCACTGTCACCCTAGGCTTGCTCAATTTGGGATTGGATGTGGATATTAGAAGATAATCTAAAATTGTAAAGTTGCTTTGAGACAATGCTCCATTGTAAAAAACACTATATGAAAAAATCTGACTTTACTTGACACTATAAAGTCAACAACATCCATTCTATCAATTTTTATTATATGTGAAAAAAATAATAAAGTTTGTATCATGTGTTTCATGCCTTTAGCCATTCTTGTTGCATTATTGATATTTAAGATTCATTAAGATACCTAAATATGTAACAAAAACAGCAGAAGTGAATTTGCATGTAGTCATTTTTATTTCATCATTTAATATTTCATCTTCTCTTCAAACAGCAGTTCAGTTTGTCACTACATCTGTCATTAGCAGCTACTAATTGGCAGAACAGATAATTAGAAGCTAAATCAATGGGTAAATATGTTAATTTCAGCACTGGTAGAGAGTTTTGATCTTCTGGATGTCGATGCTGGACAGATCTTGTCTCTGCCCAATCGGCACTAATGGATCAGGATTTGGGGTGATGGTGGGACGCCCGTTGCTAGAGAAAGCCGTTCTTCCATAGTGCATGACGGAGCCATAGTCATATTGTGTACCCAGGTTGTTAGTGTTCTCCAGGTTGAAGTTGTACTTCATTGCCGGGTTGATGTTTTCCCAGCTGATGATGACGTAGTTATCACGGTCGCTCCTGGTGTGCTCGTGGTAGAATCCGAGGGCGTGGTTCAGCTCATGCTGAGCAATTCCTTTGAAAACACAGCCGGCTCTGTTGAGAGAGACCACCTGAACACCACCTGTTCTGCCCACAGCAGAGAAGCACCTGAGAGGAAAGCCAGAAGATTCATCATGGCAGTGCAGTTCAACTCTGGATATTGTGAGAAAAACAAGAATTATATCCTCACCCATCTTTGTTCTCAATGCTGATGTAGTCAGTTTGAACTGTCCTGGGAACAAAACGAATGCAGGTTTTGCTGTGGAAGGTGGCCATGGCATCAGCTATTACAGTCTTATCAGAAGATGCTGGAATGTAAAGATAGATAGCATCAATAAAAAATAATGGGATCATCCAGAATGACAGAATTTGAATAAAAAAATCTTTTACTTACAGTATTCATTGCTGATTATGAAGAAAACCTCCTAGGGCCCAAAGCATTCTTGTTCCAAAAAAGCAGCTGTGCTGAAAGGGGCAGGGGGGAACCCGAGCGTTCCTGGTTCTTGGTATAGTATGTCTCTTCCAACCAAAAACAGTTCCATGGGATCCTTCATACAGAGGATGAAAGAAAATTAGGGATAGGATAAGAAGAAAAAACCTTCAAAATAACTTTGTTAACACAACAAACTGGCCTTGTAGGTCTCAAAAGGCTATTAAAGTTTGTGGAGGAGTGATAAGATGGGAAAAAAAAGTTTTTTGAATAGACTTAGTGATATTCTGACTGGTTGGTGGTGGTGAGGGGGAAATCTGGTATGTCATGCCCACGTGCTTGGGGTTTTGGTGTTGAGGAGATAGAGAGGCTTGGGGAGAAACAAAAGCCGAAACAGGCAGGACGAGAAGAAGGAGAGAGGATGCTCTGGAACTTCCATGTTGCTCAGGTAATGAGATGGATCTGGGAGATTGCTTCCTTCACTGCAGCTTGGTTGTTTCTGCTGAATGCTGTTCATACATGGGTTTTAAGACGTTTAACCTGGAACACCAAGAGAGAGGACTGGTGGTGGCTTTATGGAGATTAAGATTAAGCTAGGTGTTAGCGGTCCACTGTCTAATTGGGTTTAAGTAAAGGGAGGATCTTCTGACCCCACCAATGACTCCAAAATTAGCTATTGAATATGAGGTGGGGGTTGTGGTCTGTTTTTCTGCGTCATTGTTTTGGTGGATTATTCTGATGTGTTATATATGGGATCCCATAGTGTAACCACAAAACACCTATGGGATCAGTATGTTATCAGTATGGGAGGCTCTTGGCTGAATATTTCTTAGCAAGGGAAGATTAAATTCCCCACAACCACTCAAAGTGGTTGGGCGAAGAGAACATTTATTAATGCCGGAAAAAAGGTTATACCAAGAGGATTGGGTAGTATTTTCAGTTAAATGGGGGATATATTGGAAAATGATCTTCAAACTTGAACCAGTTTTGATCTCCTCGTTTACATATTTCTCCCTCCGTAGAAGAATTAGTATCATTAAAACGATTTTCAGTGGAGACGATGTTCTGGGAGGAATTTTCAGTGTTGTATCGTAAACTTAAACTGAAAGGGTTGTTGGAAGGTTCCAAAAATCCCTCAGACATCACTAACATCAACAACCTCATTTTCGTCCTTAGGGCTGACTGTAAACAAAACATGGACGAGGAAAATTACTAGGCAACCCTTTGTCAAGCACATGCAATACGGACCTACATTCTCAAATGTGACTTTGATACTTTAACCAGTGCACAAAAAAAGAATTTCCTTATGTTAACATTGGTCCAGGAAAGGCAAGTGTTCAGCTTCTTTGGGCTTGGGAGGTATTCTTGTATTGAACCCCACCAACGTGGGAAAATTGGTATTTGTGGACAGTCAAGAAATTCAGTATTTCCAGAATTATTTGTTTTTTTGGGGAAAGGAAAAAATGGGGCATTGGAATTGATTATCATAACCAAAGTCATAAAGTACATCCAAAAATGTGGATACATTAAATTAACACCTCTGTGAGTGCAGCCTAAATGGTTTTACATTGAAGATTTTAAGAGGAAAAAAAAAACATATGCTGCTTCAAGGATGACCCATCTTTTCCCAGGGACGGGGGGTCCAGCATTTTTCAATTAAAGCACAAGCAAACCACTAACATGCTGCACACCATTACAACGGCATGGCCCCAAAATAGAGAATGTTTGTGTGGAGAGAAAATATTGAAGGTTAACCCTTGGGTTCATACTGTCTGCAATAAAATGGTAAGTTAATGTAAAAAAATACTGCATCTATTTTGTATTTTTACATTTTCCATTGGCTGTCCCCAAAAATTCCTGATTTTGGGGTTTTGTTAGATCCCACCGTTGTGAAATTCTATTTAAAAAAATGTAATGTAGTAAAAAACACAATCTTTTAGTTTTAGTCATGGTTCCTAAGCTCCAGGTTTTTTTTTTTTCAATAAAAAAAGGCCAATGCTTGTCATCATATGTATTTGGATGAATATTTTTAACCCCAAGCATAATATATTTTTTTAAATTATTAGTAGTTTACTTGAGTAATATTCTTGCTACTTGACCCCATCTTCTTTAAATGCAGGCAGTTGTAGTTGGTTGTGTGTGTATGGTGTGGTAAATGGATTCAAGTAAAAAAAGGAATAAAAAAAAATGTTTTAGGCAAGTTTTGATTGTGGCATTCACATTATGATATTTTTTTTAGGATTTAATTATGATTACCTTCAAAAAAAAAATTTGAAACCAGAAAAAAAAAAAAAAAAAAAAAGTGAATTTGCATTAGCATTTTATTTCATGTACTATTTTGTCTTCTCTTCAACAGAGTTTCAGATCTTCACTACATCTATAAATTAAACAGTTCAAGTTTATTTATCTGAGCTAAATCCAATGGCAATAAAATAAATAGTTTTAATTTCCAGACATGTAGTAGAGAGTGTTGATCTTCTGATGTCAGTGTTTGGACAGATCCTGGACTCTGCCCAATCGAAAACTGACGGATCAGGGAATTTGGGGGGGTGATTGGGTGGGCAGGGTCCGTGGCTAGAGAAAAAGCCGTTCTTCCATTTAGTGCATGATGGGAGGCCAGAGTCATATTTTGTCCCCAAGGTTGTTTGGTGTCTCCAGGTTGAAGTGAAATTGCTGGGCTGGGTCGTGTTTTCCCAGCTGAATGGGATGACGTTATCTATCACGATCGCTCCTGGTGTGCTCGTGGTAGAATCCGAGGGCGTGGTTCAGTTCGTGCTGAGCAATTCCTTTGAAAACACAGTCGACTCTGTTGAGAGACACCACCTGAACACCACCTGTTCTGCCCAGAGGAGAGTAGCACCTGAGAGGAAAGCCAGAAGATTCATCATGCCAGTGAAGTTCAACTCTGGATATTGTGATAAAAACAAGATTTAAATCCTCACCCATCTTTGTTCTCAATGCTAATGTAGTCAGTTTGAACTGTCCTGGGAACAAAACGAATGCAGGTTTTGCTATGGAAGGTGGCCATGGCATCAGCTATTACAGTCTTATCAGAAGATGCTGGAAAGTAAAAGGTGAAAGGATAAATATCATCAATTAGAAATACTGGAGAAATATCCAGAACGAGAGATAAGCAACTATTTTACTTACAGTATTCATTGCTGATTATGTAAGGAACCTCCACTAGGCCCTCAGCATTCTTGTTCCAAAAGCAGCTGTTTCTGGAGCAGACCCGAGCGTTCCTGGTTCTTGGTATTAGTATGTCTCCTTCCACCAGTAGTTCCATGGATCCTTCATACAGAGAATAAAAGAAACATTAGGATAAAGAAAACCTTTAAATAACTTTGTTACAGAACATGCTTGTAGGTCTAGCTATTTAAAGTGTGGAAGAGTGATAATGTTGAATAGTTTTAATAGAATTAGAGTGATATCTGACTGGTGTTGGTGGTGAGAATCTGTGATGTCATGTCCACGTGCTGGGTTGTGTTGAGATAGAGAGCTTGGGAGAAGCCAAACAGCAGGATAAGAATGGAGAGAGATGCTCTGGACTCATGTTGCTTCGGTGTATGGAGATGATCTGGATGCTCCTTCACTGCAGCTTGGTGTCTGAATGCTGTCGTACCTGGACTTTTATACCTAATGGATATACTGAGAGATTGGTGTGGCTTGTTTTAGATTAAGCTAGGTGTTAGTGTCCACTGTGTAATGTGTGTAAGTACAGGGAGGATCTTCAGACCCCATCAGTAACTCAAATATCTTATTGAATCTGAGTGGGTTGTGGTCATTGTCTGGTGATTATGTGATGTGCCAAAATGGATCCAGTAGAGTACACACACTGGTTCATATCAGTATGGAGCTTTGCTGATTATTTAGTAGCCAGAATGTTAATAGATTACTTAATTAGACCAACACCAGTGAGTCCCTAGTAGGCCAAAAAAATAACGGGAAATACAGATCACTCATTGTTCTTTGCTCAGGATGTTTGTGAATAACATCTACATCAATCTTTAGAAATATTTTAAGCAAACGTTCTTGTCAGAATTTCAGGTTGAGGAGGGGCAAGCTTTGTTGTACGGACACCAGAGGTCCAGAATTTACCACACCACTCTGTTTTGTTTGTTGTTGTGAAAGAAGGAAGAGACTTCCAAAAGCAGGAAAGATACTAAAACAGAGATGGATTAGGGAATGTAGTTACTGTTACTTTTACTTAAAGGAACTTTTAAAAAAAATTCTCCTTCCAAGCCTTTTAATTTGAGATGCATTGTACTCTTACTTCAGTGCATGTAATCATTTCTTGTTGTTTTTTCCTCCAATCCTTTTAGTTTGCCTGTTTTTTTTTGTGTTACTATTTTTTGGGACAGTATTGAAAATGGAAATTAAAGAAAAATGCACTTTGTCTTACAGTTACCTTGGCTTTACTTTCATTGCAGTCAGTACAGACACAAGATATTTCAGATTTTGACTGCTCAACTTCATTTTATTTGTTAATTTATATCCATTCAAGAATTTCATGCCTGCAACACCTTCCAAATTAAGTTGAGACAGGAGCAATTTGCAGGTTGTAATGGTATAATAAAACTTAAATGATAATGTGAGTTAAACTGGTGATGTCAACAGATGAAGATAATCATGATTTGGTAAAAAAGCATTATCCATGAAAGCCTGAGTCTTTGAGGAGCACAGATGGCCAGAGGATCTCCAGTTGGCCAACAAATGAATAAGAAAATTATTGAAATGTTTAAAAACAATGTTCCTCAAAAGGAAGATTAGAACAGATTTACATACGTCTTTCTCTAAAAGGCACAAATAATCATTAAAACGATTCAAAAAAATTGATACTGTGGACCTCTTGTGATCTTCTCAAGATGGGCACTTTTGCATCAAAGAACTGTCATACCAAAAAGCTGATTATTTTATTAACCACCATGGGGGGGAAAGGATTACTTGTCTCAAAAACCAGTAAACGTTATGGGAGATGCATTTCAAAATGCCACTTTAAAACTGGCCACGAGAGAAAAGCCTTTTTGCAGCATTAAATAACAGGAAAAGTTCACTGGATTTTAGAGTGGTGCTTTCAAGACAAACAGATTTTCCCAGGGGACGTTCCATTGGCATTCTCGTTCAAAGGCATGCAAAAAAAACCCAACACGCTTTGAAACACATTACAATTAGCCCTATGGTTTTGGAAAGAAAGAAGATGGTATTGGATATTGGGAATGCCTTTTTTCCTGCACCAATGGACCGTTCCAATACCAGAAAATGGTGTGGAGGATAAGGATTTTGAAAAAACGGAAAAAAATGTGGCAATGAACAGACTCATTACTTTTCCACACCTTAAGGACAGTTTCTGAAAGAAAGGGGAAATGGGACAAAATACAAAACCTGGAAAATTCCATCACTTGGGTCCTTAAGTACCAAAACACATTTTAAGTTGTTTTTGTGAGGAGAAACCATTTCAAAAAGTGATAAATGCCTTTTAATTTTCCCAGATTGTTTGTTGGAATGGGAAATGTTTGGCTTGCCAGTATTGCCTATGCTTTCCTCCTGAGAGATCCATGGTTTTATACTTTGCTTACTATTTGTGAAGCGTGAGTTTAGGACTAACTCCTAGCCAAAGGAATTTGTTACTAACTAGGCCCTCTTCTCTTGTTTTTTGTACCAGTGGACTTACCAATGCGTGATTCCGGTGGAGGGGTGTTTGGCACACCCTCCCATGCAAATCCATCCCGACTGCACTTCCAGAATGTTATTTGTAGCCCATCCAGGGACTTTGATTGTTGTTATTGTCATGGTTGTTTATTAGTTTTTCTTAAAACAAATTGGACGGCATAAAGGAATAAGAGGGGAAATAAATATTTGTGCCAAGCCTGCACTTCCTTACAAGGGACCCTGGACTAATACTGTTTAATACTTTAAACCCTTATGTGATTGAGTTCCACATGTACTGAGAATGCTTTCCTAAGATACCTTTTTGGCTTTTATTAAAGTCATTAATTGGATTGAAGAAAACCTTTTTACGTTTAAAGCGATATATTTATCCTGGTATTCTAACTTTCAAGTACTTTTCACAGGTTAGTTATATTTCTTACTATTTGATCTATATTATATTTAAAAAGTATCAATAAAAGTTGTTGGTGTGTCATGCCAGGTTAAAACAATTCAAGTAAAAACAGGAAATTTACAAAATTCCTTTAGAAGAAACTGTTAATTTTGAGGCACCTTTATGATATTTGCAATGAAATTCCAAGATTCAAATTAAGATACCCCAAGAAGAACACGAGAAAAAAAAATATGGTAGTAGATAGGAAAAACAGCCAAGTGTGAATTTGGCATTGTAATTAGGTTTATTTCATTATTTAAATACTTAGTTTACACTTTGAACAGGCAGGTTGTTTTGGTTTCTTTCACACATTCTACCATTCACAGCTATTCAGTGGTTTACAGCAGATCTCTAGATTAATTAAAAAAACTAAGTAGGAAAGAGATCTGAGCTAAATCAATGCATAAATCTGTCCATGTTCAAGGGCATGGTAGAAGAGTTTTGATCATTCTGGATGTCGGAGTTGGGACAGATCTTGTCTCTGCCCAATCGGCACTAATGGATCAGGAGTTGGGGTGATGGTTGGGGGAGGGACGGGGGGGCCCGTTGATAGAGAAAAGCCGTTCTTCCCATAGTTTCCATGGACGGAGGCCATAGTCATAATTGTGTAACAGGTTGTTGGTGTTTCCAGGTTGAAGTTTGTACTGGCATTGCTGGGTCGATTTGTTTCCCAGGCTGATGATGGGACGTAGCTTAGGCTATCACGGTTCGCTCTGGTGTGGCTCGTGGTAGAATCGAGGGCGTTGGTTCAGCTTCATGCTGAGCAATTCCTTTAAAACACCAGCCGGGCTCTGTTGAGGAGAAGGAGAGAGAGACCACCTGAACAACCACCTGTTCACTATGCCCACAAGGCAGAGAAAGCAGCCTGAGAGGGGAAAAGCCAGGAAGATTCAATTCATGCCCAGTGAAGTTTGAAGTTCCAACTTGGGATATTGTGGAAAAAAAAAAAAAAAAAAAAAAAAAAAAAAAAACAAGATTTATAATCCTCACCCTCTTTGTTCTTCAATTGCTAAATGTAGTCAGTTTGAAATTGTCCTGGGAACAAAAACGGAATGGACAGGTTTGCTTGTGTGGAAGGTGGCCATGGCATCAAGCTATTACAGTCTTATCAGAAAGATTGCTGGAAGGAGGGATACATAGTATCAGTTAGAAATAATGTGATTATCCAGAACGAGCGGAGAATTTGAAATAAGCACTTTTTTTTACTTAACAGTATTCGTTGCTTTGAATTATTGTTAAGGAAAACCTCCAACTAGGCCATCAAGGCTTCTTTGTTCCAAAAAAGCAGGCTTGTTTTTTCTGGAGCAGGGACCCGAGCGTTTCCTGGTTTCTTGGTATTAGTATGTCTCCTTCCACCAACAGTTCCATGGATCCTTCATACAGAGATGGAAAGAAACATTAGGATAAAGAAAACCTTCAAATAACTTTGTTACACAACATGCTTGTAGGTCTAGCTATTTAAAGTGTGGAGGAATGATAATGTGGAAAAGTTTCAATAGAATTAGAGTGATATCTGACTGGTGTTGGTGGTGAGAATCTGTGATGTCATGTCCACGTGCTGGGTTGTGTTGAGATAGAGAGCTTGGGAGAAGCCGAACAGCAGGACAAGAACAGAGAGAGATGCTCTGGACTCCATGTTGCTTCAGTGTATGGAGATGATCTGGATGCTCCTTCACTGCAGCTTGGTGTCTGAATGTTGTCGTACCTGGGCTTTTATACATAATGGACACCCAGAGAGACTGGTGTGGCTTTCTGGAGATTAAGCTAGGTGTTAGCGTCCACTGTCTTTTGTGTGTAAGTAAAGGGAGGATCTTCTGACCCCACCAATGACTCTAATTTCTTATTGAATCTGAGTGGGTTGTGGTCATTGTTTGGTGATTATGTGATGTGTATATATGGATCCCATAGTGTACACAAACACTATGGGATAAGTTTGTTATCAGTATGGAGCTCTGCTGAATATTTTCTAGCAAGAAGATTAATTCTCCACAGCTCAGTGATTGGGAAGAACATTTAATGCAGGAAAGGTTATAACCAGAGATGGGTAGTAATGTGATATACTGGAAGATGATCTTCAATTTGACCAGTTTGATTCTCCGTAGAGAATAGTATCATTAAACGGTTCAAGTGGAGGACGATTCTGGAGGAATTTCAGTGTGTAAAACTTAAACTGAAGGTTTGTGAAGGTCCAATCCCTCAGACATCATTACATCAACAACCAGCATTCCTCTATAGCTGATATAACAACATGGACGAGGAATTACTTAGGCAACCCTTTGTCAAGCACGCAATACGGACCTACATTCTGAAATGTGACTTGATACTTTACAGTGCAAAAAAGAATCCTTATGTTAACCATGTCCAGAAGCAGTGTCAGCTTCTTTGGGCTCGGAGGTATCTTGTATTGACCACCACACAGTGGAAATGTGTATTGTGGACAGTCAGAATCAGTATTCCAGATTATGTTTGGAAGAAATGGACATGGAGTGATTCATACCAAAGTCATAAAGTACCATCCAAAATGTGGAATACATTAATTTACAGTTCTGTGAGTGCAGCATAAATGTACATTTAATTTTTAGAGGAGATTTTAGAGGAACATAATCTGCCTTCAAGATGACATCTTTTTCAGGGACGTCCATGCATTTTTCAATAAAGCAAAGCAACACTACATGCTGCACACATTACAAAGGCATGGCCCCAATAGAGAATGTGTTTAGAAATATGAAGTAACTTGGGTTCATACTGTCTGCAATAAAATGTAAGTGAATGTAAGACAGACTGCATCTATTTTGTATTTGCATTTTCCATGCTGTCCCAAAATTTCCTGATTTGGGGTTGTAGATAACAGTGTGAAATCTATTTAAAAATGTAAAACACAATCTTTATGTTTTAGTCATGTTGCTAAGCTCCAGGTTTTCATAAAAAGCCACTGCTTGTCATCATATGTATTTGGATGAATATTTTTACCCAAGCAATATATTTTTTAAATTATCACTACTTGACCCTACTTGACCCATCTCTTTAAATGCAGCAGTTGGTTGTTGTGTGTATGGTGTGGTAAATGATTTCAAGTAAAAAGAATAAAAAAATGCCTTTAGCAAGTCTTGATTGTGGCATTACTGAAATTTAGGATTTATTTTGATACCTCAAAAAATTTGAAACAAAAACAGAAGAAGAAGTGAATTTGCATGTAGTTCATTTTTTAATTATGTAATAATTTTGTCTTCTCTTTAAACAGCCAATGTTCAGAAATCTTCACTACATCTTAAATAAAAACAGGTTATTTATCTGGCTAAAATCAAGCATAAAAATATGTTAAATTCCAGAACTGTAGAGAGTGTGATCTTCTTGGATGTTCAGTGGTTGGACGGGATCTGACTTCTTGGCCCAATCGAAAACTGAACGAGATCAGGAGGTGGGGTGGGATGGGATGGTGGGCAGGTCCGTTTGCTGAAGGAAAGCCGTTTCTTCCAAGTGCTGACAAGCCATAAGTCAATTATTGTGTAACCCAGGGTTTTGTGTTGGGTGTTCTTCAGGTTGAAGTTTGAATTGCTGGGCTGGTCTGATGTTTTTACCAGCTGATGATGACGTATCTATTCACGATCGGCCTACCTGGGGTGGCTCGTGGTTAGAATCGAAGGGCGTGGTTTCAAGTTCGTGTGTTGAAGGCAAATTCCCTTTGAAAACACAAGCGAACTCTGTTTGAGGACACACATGAACACCACCCTGCTCTGGCCCAGAGAGAGTAGCACCTGAGAGGAAACATGACAAGATTCATCATTCAGTTTTGAAAGTTCGGTAAATTGTGGGAGTAGTTTAAATTAAACCAAAAGAAATTTTAAAAAGCTGAATCTCTCAAACCCATTTTTTGTTCTCAATGTGGGCTGATTGTTAGTTCAGTTTGAATTGTCCTGGGAACAAACGGAAATGGCAGGTTTTTGCTTTGGTTTTGTGGAAGGTGGCCCATGGCATCAGCTATTACCGTCTTATCAGGAAAAGATGCTGGAAAGTAAAAGATTAGATAGCATCAATAAAAAATAATGGATCAATCCAGAATGAGAGGAATTTGAATAAAAGGGGACATCTTTTACTTACAGTATTCATGCTTGATTATGTAAGGAACACCTCCACTAAGGGCCCTCAAGCATTCTTCTTCCAAAAGCAATCTTGTTTGCGATTGGGGAACAGATCTGAGCGTTTCCTGGTTCTGGTTATTAGTTTAGTCTTCCCTTCCACCAGCAGTAAGGTTCCATGGGATTTCTTCACAGAGATGGAAAAAAGAAAAGAAACCATTAGGGGGATAAAAAAGAAAAAGAAAACCCTTCAAAAATAATTTTGTTACTGAAAATGCTTGATGAGGGTTCTAGATATTTAAAATGTGGGAAGAGTGCTAATGTGGAAAAGTTGGATATAGAAATTTAGAGTGATATCTGCCTGGTCCGTGTTTGGTGGTGAAGAGAATCTGTGATTGGTCATGTCCCACGTGGCTGGGTTGTGTTGAAGATAGAGAGGGCCTTGGGAGAACGCCGAAACAGGCAGGGAACGAGAATGGAGGAGAGATTGGCTCTGGACCTCCATGTTGCTTCGGTGTTTTTGTGGGGAGCTTGGACTGGATTGCCTCCCTTCACTGCCAAAGACTTGGCTGTCTGTGAATGCTGTCTCGTTACTGGGGCTTTTTATAACATAATGGATATTATTAAGGGACGAGAGGGGGCGGGACGGGTGGGGTGTTTTGTTGTTTGTGGCTTGTTTTAAGATTAAACTAGGTGGGTTTAGCGTCCACTGTTGTAATGTGTGTAAAGTACAAGGGAGGATCTTCCAGACCCCACCGGTTTAAACTCAAAATATCCATTAATTTGAATCTGAGTGGGTTTGTGGTCATGTTTGGTTGATTATTGGTGATGTGCCACAATGGATCCAGTAGGAGGTACACACACTGGTTCATATCAGTATGGAGGGCTTTGCTGATTATTTAGTAAAACCAGAATGTTAATAGATTACTTAATTAGGAACCAACACCAGTGAGTCCCTTAGTAGGCAAAATAAAAGGGGAAATTACAGATCACTCATTGGTCTTTGGGGGGGTGGGCTAAGGGATTGTTTCTGGGAATAACATCTACATCAAATCTTAGGGAATGTTTAAAGCACGTTTCCTGTAAGATTTAGGTGAACGGGAAGGGCAGGCTGTTACGGCACAGAGGTCCAAGGAATACAACACCACTCTGTGTTTGTGAAGAAGAAAAAGGAAAAAACTCCAAAGCAGGAAGATACTAAAACCAGAGATGGGAAATAAGGGAATGTATGTTTTAATGTTAACTTTACTAAAGGAACTTTTTTTAAAAAATTCTCCTTCCATGCCTTTTAATTTGAAGATAACATTGTACTGTCGTCACTTCAGTACAGTACATTGTGTCAATCATTTCTTGTGTTTTTTCCTCCCAATTCCTTTTAGTTTGCCTGTTTTTTTTTTGTGTTTACTATTTTTGGGACAGTATTGAAAATGGGAAAATTAAAGGAAAAAAATGCACTTTGTCTCTTACAGGTAACCTGGGACTTTACTTCATGGCAGACAGTTACAGGACACAAGATATTCAGGATTTTGACTTGCTTCAAAAACTTCCATTTTATTGTTAATTTACATCCATTCAAAGCATTTCATTGCCTGCAACACCTTCCAAAATTAAAAAGGTGAGGACAGGGAGCAATGCAGGTTCAGGTTGTAAATGGTATTATAATAAACTTAAATGGATATGTGGGGAGTTCAAACTGGTGGATGTCAACAAACCAAGATTGAATTGAAGATAATCATGATTTGGTAAATTAATAAAAATTAAATTTTAAAAAAAAAAAAAAATAAAAAAAAAAAAAACAAAAAAAAAAAAAAAATAAAAAATAAAAAAAATAAAAAATGTGTAAAAAAAAAAAAAGCATTTTATCCATGAAAGCCTGGAGTCTTTGAGGAGCCACAAGTGATGGGCCAGAGGGATCTCCAGGTTGGCCAAACAAATGAATAAGGAAAATTATTGCAATTGTTTAAAAAACCAATGTTCCTCAAAAGGAAGAAAGGATTAGAAACAATTTACATAACGTCTTTCTCTAAAAGGCACAATATCATTAAACGATTCAAGAAATCTGATCCCTGTGACCTCTGATCCCTCAGATGGCACTGCATCAAGAACTGTCATTCACCAATAGCTGATATAACCAGATGGGGAAGGGATTACTTTGTCAAACAGTAACGTTATGGAGATGCATTCAAAATGCCACTTAAAACTGCACAAGAGAAGCCTCATGCAGCATTAATACAGGAAAGTTCACTGGGATTTTAGAGTGCTGCTTTCAAGACAACAGATTTTCCAGGGACGTCCATGCATTTCTCGTCAAGGCAATGCAAAACCACATGCTGAACACATTACAATAGCATGGTTTTGGAAGAAGATGGTATGGATATTGGAATGGCCTTCCTGCAGCAATGACCTGTTCCCAATACAGAATGTGTGGAGGATTTTGAAACGAAAAATGTGGCAATGACAGCCTCATACTTTTCTACACCTTAAGACATGTTTTCTGAAATAATGGGACAAAATAAAACCTGAAACATTTCATCACTTGGTGTCCTCAGTACCAAAACAGATTTTAAGTGTTGTGAGAAGGAATGGAACCATTTCAAAGTGATAAATGCTTTATTTTCCCAGATTGTGTTGGAACGTTTGGCTGCCATATTGCCTATGCTTTCCTTCCTGAGATCCTGGTTTTATACTTTTGCTGCTGTTTTGTGAAGCTGTGAGTTAGGACTAACTCCTGAGCCAAAGAATTTGTTACTACTAGCCCTCTCTCTTGTTTTTGTACCAGTGGACTTACCAATGCCGTGATCCGTGGAAGGGTTGTTTGCACACCCTCCATGCCAAATCCAGACTGCACTCCAGTTGTTAATTTGTATGCCCATCCAGACTTTGATTGTTTGTTATTTGTCATGGTTGTTTATTAGTTTTTCTTAAACAATGACTGCCATAAGAATAGAGAAATAAATATTTTGTGCCAAGCCTGCACTTCCTTACATGACCTGGACTAATACTGTTTAATACTTTAACCCTATGTGATGAGTTCCACAGTACTGGGGAAAGAATGCTTTCCTAAGATACCCTTTTGCTTTTTATTAAAGTCATTAATTGGATTGAGAACTTTTACTTAAGCGATATATTTTTATGGTATCAGTACTTTTACGTTAGTTATATTTCTTGCTATTTGATCTATATATATTTAAAGTATCAATAAGTTGTTGTGTGTCATGCGTTAACAATTTCAAGTAAAACAGAATTTAAAAAATCCTTTAGAAACTGTTATTTGAGGCATTATTGATATTTGCAATGGAAATCCAAGATTCAATAAGATACCCCAGAAAAATATGGTAGAAACACAGCAGTAGTGAATTTGCATGTAATTATGTTTATTTCATTATTTAATACTTAGTTTACACTTTGAACAGCAGTTTGGTTCTTCACTACATCTACCATTCACAGCTATTCAGTGTTACAGCAGATCTATAGATTAATAAAAACTAGTAGAAGAGATCTGAGCTAAATCAATGCATAAATCTGTCATGTTCAGCACTGGTAGAGAGTTTTGATCTTCTGGATGTCGATGTTGGACAGATCTTGTCTCTGCCCAATCGGCACTAATGGATCAGGAGTTGGGGTGATGGTGGGACGCCCGTTGCTAGAGAAAGCCGTTCTTCCATAGTGCATGACGGAGCCATAGTCATATTGTGTACCCAGGTTGTTGGTGTTCTCCAGGTTGAAAGTTGTACTGCATTGCTGGGGTTCGATTGTTTCGATGTTTTTCCCCAGCTGTGGGATGACGTTAGGCTAATTTCAACGGGTCGCTTCCCTGGTGTGCCTAGTGGTAGAATCCGGGGGGAGGGCGTGGTTTTCAGCTCATGGCTGGAGCAAATTCCTTTAAAAACCACAGCCGGCTATGTGAGGAAGAGACCCACCTGAAACACCACCTGTTCTGGCCAACAGCCAGAGGTAGCACCTGAGAGGAAAGCCAGAAAGATTCATCCATGCCAGTGTGAAGTTCAACCTTCTGATATTGTGAGAAGGAAAAAACAAGATTTAAATCCTTCACCCATCTTTGTTTCTCAATGGCTTGATGGTAGTCAGTTTTGGAAATTGTCCTGGGAACAAAAACGAATGAAAGGTTTTTGCTGTTTGGAAGGTGGGCCATGGGCAATTAAGCTATTAACAGGTCTTATCAGAAAATGCTGGAAAAGTTTAAGGTGAGAAAGGATAAATATTATTCAAATTAGAAATATTGGAAGAGAAAAAATACATCCAGAGACGAGAGAAAGGAAGAGAAGCAGGAAGAGGGAACTATTTTACTTACAGTATTCATTGCTTGATTATGGTTAAAGGGAACCTCCACTAGCGCCTCAGCATTCTTCTTCCAAAAGCAGAGTTGCTGCAAGCAGACCCGAAGCGGTCCTGTTATTGGTATTAAGTATGTCTCCCTTCCACCAACACAGTTCATGGGATCCTTCATACCCAGAGGAATAAAAGAAAACATTAGGATAAAAAAACTTCAAATAAAACTTTTGTACAGAAAAAAACATGCTTGTAGGTTTCTAAGGCTATTTTTAAAGTGTTGGAAACAGCGTGGATTAAATGTGGAAAAAGTTTTAAAAGAATAGATTAGAGGTGGATATCTGACTGGTGTTTGGTGGGGTTGGTGAGAATCTGTGATGGTCATGTCCAACGTGCTGGGTTGATGTGTTTGAGGATTAGGAGGGGCCTTGGGAGGAAGAGTAGAAAAGAAGCTTGAAACAGCAGGACCGAAGAGAAACGGAGAGGAGATGGTCTGGACTCCATGTTGCTTCAGTGTATGGGGGAGATGATTCTGGATGCTCCTTCACCGCAGCTTGGTGTCTGAATGCTGTCGTACCTGGGCTTTTATAGTCAATGGACACCCAGAGAGACTGGTGTGGCTTTTTTGAGATTAAGCTAGGTGTTAGCGTCCACTGTCTTTTGTGTGTAAGTAAAGGGAGGATCTTCTGACCCCACCAATAACTCAAATATCTTATTGAATCTGAGTGGGTTGTGGTCATTGTTTGGTGATTATCTGATGTGTATATATGGATCCCATAGTGTACACACACTGCTGAATATTTTCTACTGATAATTTTCTAGCAGGAATATTAATAGTTTTTTTTTTTTTTAACATAGCAGGACCAGCGGGACCCTTTGTAGCAGAAACGAGAACAGTCCTGAGCATGTTATAGATTACAGATTACAGAGGGAAATGAAAGAAATATAAAACAATACATTTAGTAATATGATGAATATTGTCTGTGGTTTCCTTTGAATAATTAAACAACAGATTTGATTTTCCATGGCAATGGTCACTTTGATTCTTTAAGCATTAAAAAGTCGTGGTAATATTCAAACGTATGACAATCCAAACTTCAAACTATACCAGTATATACAAGATCCTACCATGGAGACAGTTTTTTAAACAAGATGTTTCTAAGGTTAAAACGTTTTACAGATGTGAAAGTGAAAATCGGTTTGTAAGCTAAGGAACAAGTCTAAATAAGATTAATTTACAAATATGACATGTTGTATTTTGGTATTTTGAATGAGGCGTTACTGATGGCAGATGGTGGGATTTGGTTTGAAATATATGTAGTTTTGAATAGCTTGTTTGTGCTGAAGTGTTATGTGCTGTCTTTTGTGTATTTTTCTTCACAACTGTTTGTGTAGTTTGGGGAAAAAAGTAGTACATGGCTTTATAGTGTTTTGTTGTGTGTTGTGCAATACTGACTTGTTGTTAATATTTTGGGTTCACGTTGCTACAGTCCAAGTTTTCAGCACTGGTCACACAGCCATGAGGATTTACTTCACAAATGAGTGGAGCTCCTGCAGAATGTCATGTAGATTTAAGACGTGGTTACATCATATTTCTTTCTTTTATTTCTATGTAATATTTTTTTTTCTTTTTTAACTCTATTTTACAAGCACCACAGTACTAATTATATATGATATTTTTATACTTTAATAAAAATCTTTAGTTGGTTGAATACTTTTACTTATACATAAGCAAAACATATTGAAATCGAAATGTATCTTTACTTGAGTTACATTTCCTTCTACCTTACCCTTCCCTTTTTAAATGTAGCAATACATTGTTGTGTGTATCGTGTGAAATGATTTCAAATAAAACAGCATCTAAAAATGCTTGATTGTAGGGCTGCAGCAAACGGCTGTTTTGATAGTCGAATAATCTATTGATTATTGAAACGAATAATCGATTATTCTGATTATGAATCGCTCAGTTACCAAATATCTCACATGTAGCTAACAACCTTACATTTAGCTTGAGATGTTTCATGCCTTTGTTAACTAGCACTGAAGACAATAAATATCAATACCTTGTTCAGAAAATCAGTGTGTTAATGCACTTTCCTGCTAATACAAAAGACAAATAAAACTCCAATATGTTTTTCCTGCCAAAATTTAAAACCAGCCATCTGCAAAGTTGCAGCAATAAAATGTAACAAAACCAAACCAGTAAGTCAGTATCTCCAGCCATAAACGTGCGGGGCGTTCAAATTCCACAAGCAGTGTTCTCTGTTGTTCAATTTGAATGGTTTACATTTACATTTACATTTACAGCATTTAGCAGACGCCCTTATCCAGAGCGACTTACAATTGATACAGTCTTACAGTCCAAGCAATTGTAAGTTAAGGGTCTTGCTCAAGGACCCAACAGTGGCAGCTTGGCAGAGGTGGGATTTGAACCCTGGACCTTCTGGTCCATAGCCCAGTACCTTAACCGCTAGCCACAGTCCCGGTTTTGTCTAATCCCTCCATTTCAGTGGTAACCTTTCATCCAGCTCCCTATATGTTGGTGGAGAACTATCTCCTCAAACTGTTTGAGTGTTCAGAAATGTTCACAGAGAACCCAAGGCAAACTGGAAACTGTTCTCCTATTTTCAGCAGAATTTGAACAATCGTGTGGCTTCAATGTTAAGACAACGATGCATCGTTTAAAACTGTAAATGTTGTTTGGAAGGTGAACAGTATCATCGTGAATAATAGCTACTTGCATATCATACATATATAAATAAAATTAATAATAAAATTGAGAAATATATATATATATATATTTCACAAATCTGAAAATGCCTAAAAGTCATAAATATTATGTAAATAAACATGTATTATTCAAAATTATAGCTGTGAAAACTTTCATAAATCTGAAAATGCCTAAAAGTCATAAAAATTGTATAAACAAATGTGTTTCATGCAAAATTGTATGTCAAAGCTTTCACAAATCAGAAAATGCCTACACATAACACACAGTATGTAAATAACTGCCTCTTAGACAAAATTATATCTGTGATAGTTTTCAGAACTGATGGAGGGTAACTTTAACCTGTGCTGATTCTCTATATGATCAGTTTTTGAAGTTCTTTGGCTGCTTGGACGGTTTTATGGCGAGTTAAATTAAAGGCTTAATTATTTCGCGTGTCATTTTTCCGTCCTCACGGTTTATACGAGCCACATACAGACAGAATTAAGACTGTGAAAAGTTTCTCAAATCAGTCTGGTCACTTTACTGCAGGAGTCAGTAATCTAAT
>JAJAGP010004404.1:0-50524 GCA_025084515.1 Ancistrus triradiatus | reverse complement strand
TGCCACTGTCGCCCTAGGCTTGCTCAATTTGGGATTGGACGTAGTTATTAGGAGATAACCTAAACTTGTAAAGTTGCTTTGAGACAATGCTCCATTGTAAAAAGCGCTATATAAATAAATCTGACTTGACTTGACTTGACTCTTCCACGGGGAGACCGCACCTCTCCCACAGCTTCTCTACAAGCTGGTCACTGGTCCCCAACATAAGCTTAGACCAATTCGCAGGCCCAATGGCGCGGACTGTGAGGCGCCAGCTATAATATACCAGGCGGTCAAAATCAATGTAATGGAGGAACTGGAGCAAGTAGGCTTAGCATTGCCAAAAAGATTCTCCGCATTGACGGGGGTTCTGGCAGCTCAGCCCATGTTGTCCCAACAGGGGTGGAGCGAGAACCTGCCATCTCCATAGTTCGGCGGGGATTTCTGTCACAACGGGCCCTTACGGGAGGAACTGAGACGTGTGCAGGCTCAACATAAATAACCATGCTTTATTATAACATACTGTGGCACATATAAACACAAACGGTAATCACTGAACGAACCGAGGCACACGGCAATAGTACAACAAAGGAAGCCCATGCCAGCTGCGCTACGCTTAGTTCAAGGACCAAGGACCACTTAGACCAAGGGCCATAGCTTCTTCTTCCGTTGCTCCGCTGTCCGGCGGAACACCATGATCCAAACTGCCCCCCAGTGGAGAGGTGGGGCATAACATGTGGAGGTCTGTGTGGGACCCATGACAGTCTTTCATTAAACACCATCCGCCCCTGATTAGAGGTTCATTCATCTGACAGGTATGTTATCTGTTAATTCCAGCTCTTAACACAGCAAAGCTGCTGATGCTCTGTAACTCTGTCATTACATTTCTGACTAATAAGATTAACATTAAGAGCTTCATCTTACAAATTTATAATAGCTAATCAAACGTCATTCTAGACTTGGTTATAACTCCGGAATCTCACTCCGACTTGCTTCAGCTGGTACAATAATAACAGCTTAGTAACAGCCTGCCTTATAAACCTGACCCATTTTATTTACTGATGTAAATAACCTTTTTCTTAAAGAAATTAAAACTTACCAATCGATACATTTGTGTTTATTGTCTATATAATAAACAGTTATTGGTAATTCTGTTCCTCGACTTTAATGACTGAAGGGCTTAGCTGGGCGGTGCCTGATAGAATGGAACCATTTTACCTTGTGGAAGCGTGATAAACAAATCGTTTATTCTGTCCTCTTTATTTTAAACTCTAACAGTAAATGGCGATAACGGAACGGTGGTATAATTGCAATAATACACTCAAAGTCATGCTTTACATGAGAATTACATTCATCATCTGTGGAATACCTCATCATTGAGTGTTTTATTTTGGGTGCCATTGTTCCAAGTTGGAATTTTTGTTGGAATTTGAGGTCAAAAGAAATTCATGGAGTCGATGGGATCAAAATGGAAACGAGTGAATAGCCGTTCGAATTCCGATGTATTTACAGTGGGGCAAAAAAGTATTTAGTCAGCCACTGATTGTGCAAGTTCTCCTACTTAGAAAGATGAGAGAGGTCTGCTGTAATTTTCATCATAGGTACACTTCAACTATGAGAGAAAAAATTTGAAAAAAATACCCTGGAAATCACATTGTAGGATTTTTAAAGAATTTGATTAAAAATCATGGTGAAAAATAAGGTTTTGGTCACCCACAAACAAGCAAGATTTCTGGCCCTCACAGACATGTAACGTCTTCTTTAAGAAGCTCTTCTGTCCTCCACTTGTTACCTGTATTAATGGAACCTGTTTGACCTCGTTATCTGTATAAAAGACACCTGTCCACAGCCTCAAACAGTCAGACTCCAAACTCAACAATGGCCACCAGGAAGAAAATTGTAGACCTGCACCAGGCTGGGAAGAGTGAATCTGCAATAGGCAAGCAGGTTGGTGTGAATAAATCAACTGTGAGAGCAATTGTAAGAAAATGAAAGACATACAAGACCACTGATAATCTCCCTTGATCTGTGGCTCCACGCAAGATCTCATCCTGTGGGGTCAAAATGATCATGAGAACGGCAAGCAAAAATCCCAGAACTACACAAAGGGACTTGATGAATGACCTGCAAAGAACTGGGACCAAAGTAACAAAGCCAACATCAGTAACACTCTACGCCAAGAGGGACTCAGATCCTGCAGTGCCAGACGTGTCCCCCTGCTTAAGCCAGTACATGTGAAGGCCCATCTGAAGTTTGCCAGAGAGCATATGGATGATCCAGAAGAGGATTTGGAGAATATCATGTGGTCAGATGAAACCAAAATAGACCTTTTTGGTAAAAACTCAACTCGTCGTGTTTGGAGGAAAAAGAATGCTGAGTTGCATCCCAAGAACACCATACCTACTGTGAAGCATGGGGGTGGAAACATCATGCTTTTGGGCTGTTTTTCTGCAAAGGGGACAGGACAACCGATCCGTGTTAAGAGAAGAATGAACGGGGCCATGTATCGTGAGATTTTATACCAAAACCTCCTTCTATCAGTGAGAGCATTGAAGATGGAACGTGGCTGGGTCTTCAAGCACGACAATGATCCCAAACACAACGCTCGGGCTACGAAGGAGTGGCTCCGTAAAAAGCATTTCAAGGTCCTGGAGTGGCCTAGCCAGTCTCCAGACCTCAACCCTATAGAAAATTTGTGGAGGGAGTTGACAATCCGTGTTGCCCCAAAACATCACTGCTCTAGAGGAGATCTGCATGGAGGAATGGGCCAGAATACCATCTACAGTGTGTGAAAACCTGGTGAAGACTTACAGGAAACGTTTGACCTCTGTCATTGCCAACAAAGGTTATGTTACAAAGTATTGAGTTGAACTTTTGTTACTGACCAAATACTTATTTTCCACCACAATTTACAATTAAATTATTTAAAAATCCTACAATGTGATTTCCTGGATTTTTCTCATTTTTTTCATTTTGTCTCTCATAGTTGAAGTGTACCTATGATGAAAATTACAGACCTTCTTTCAAAGTAAGAGAACTTGCACAATCAGTGGCTGACTAAATACTTTTTTGCCCCCCTGTATGTCTCCTAGCTGTCCTTTTCTACTTCTAAGGGATTTTAAGATAAACATTTGTGACAAAGCTGAATGCTTCATATAGAAGGATCACAATTAATAAAAGCGATGAAAGAACAAACAATGATGACTTAAGTGTTTCCTGTAATACAGGGTAGAGGGGTATTTGCACATTGTTTAAAGGAACACAAATATTTTGCTAGAGCATCCACTTCCTTACCTTCATGTACTTATAGTCTCATAAATATTAAATGGTCATGTTTACAGGTAAATACTTACACGACCATCACATGCAAATAAAAAACAGCCAGGCTTATGTCATGTGATATAATGGAAACAGACTTGTTTTGTAAAACAAACACTTACTACTAGCTTTATCCAACTCAATAATTCCTTAGAGTGCATTTAGAGAACTAATATGTTCTTAATAATGGCTATCCAATTGGTATTTGGTTCACAAACTGAAAAACATAGATCATTTGCTTCTTATGCCATTCCCCTGTTGAATAAAACTAACAGAAACCAATTATGTAACCTGTGTTACTTCATTAACATGACCGGTTGTGGTTAAGGTTAGGGTCATGCAGTAAAGCTACACTGACAAACCATTGTGTGGTTCTTACTCTTGGCTCAAGATACTCTTGGCTTATTTTAATATTTTTTTCTCTATTTTCTCTCCATAGAATTTTGTTTGATTTAAAGCTGAAAACAAAGCACAGATTAAGTCGTCATTCCAGTTATTTAAGACATATCAAATGCAGTCCATGGTGGTTTTTAAAAAGAAAAATAGGTGTGTTTTTTTAGAACTTTGAAAGTATATACTTAATATTAGATAACTACTAGCCAATAGTAGAGGCAAGTAATTACTGTGAAAAAGTACAGAAATGCCTTTAAGCTGACTTTATACCGTATGACTGTATTACACTGTATTTATGCTTCAATTCAATTTTGTAGTTGTACACAAAATTCAGCTACTGTAAAAAAATTCGTCACTGGTCGTAAGTTAAGATCTTGTCAATGCATTTTAACAATGCATAATGAGATATGCTGTCTGGGAGCTGATCAATGCAATCATGTTCTTCATTTGCAGATATGGAGATAACATGATACCACATAGTGTCTAAAATTCTCAAAAGATTTAATAGGAATCATCTCATACAGTGTGGCTTGTGATAATCTTATAACACAGCTGAAATTGCACAGTCTAAAACCAGCTGTAGTCAATGGACTATGAATAAGCAGGTGTAAAACATTTACAAATACATCAGTAGGTGTAGCTTCCCTGGTTTCACTGGGTGCTTTAAGTTAGTTTACTTTTTTCTTTTTTTTTTTTTTTTTTCTTTTCTCTTGTGTTCAGGAAGAAAATATGCAACATAGTATGCAACAAGAGTTTTAAAGCTCTTACTTTTATCCGTTTGACAATGTCAACAAAGACAGTATTAAAGAAAACCATAAAAGGGCCATAATGAACATGTCATAGAGATAAGTGTTTAACTTGTAACAGATGAAAGCCCTACACCTGCCACTGTGCTAATCATCATTTAGGTGTACAATGTCTATGATTGGGTTTTTAACAAGAAATATTTATTTTAATTTATTATGTTTGCTTGCTTGTATGATTTTAACAGCTGTTATGTTCCCTTCTCCACAACAAGAGTAATTTAGAGCAATATTGATTTTTTATTTTTTGTCACTCATTGTAACTCATAACAACGTAAATATGTTGTGAATAAGAAAAGCACTTGAGATAGCTTTTTGAAGGTGAGTCATAACTTGATGACTACCAGTGGAGTAAGTCATATGTTTTTGGTGGGAGAGGAGATCCTGTCTTTGATCATAATCTGTGGTTATTTTATTTTATTTTATTTATTTATTATTTGCCAGTATGGGAATCGTATGTTATGGTTCGCCTATAACAAACTGGCGAGCCATAAGAAAATAAAATAAAAGGGTCTTTGGGAGCCAATTGCAGTTAGCTCCAGATGGTAAGGGTAAACAAAAAGGCTACATAAAATAAACAGGGAAGTATGTGTGTGGAGACACGTGTGCACACACACAAAATAAAAACAAAGACCGCCTCTGTGTGAAGCTGGCAGCTGGGGAATGGAACCCTGATCACTTACATCAGGGTCCGTGGCTCTAGCGTCACACCACGAGTGGGCTGATGCTGATGTGATCTAAAAACAGGAGTAAAAACAGCAAAAACAAGTGACGCAAGGAGCAGACTCAAAAACAAAGCAGCACCCAAAATAAGTAAAATAAAAGGGGAAAAAGAAAAGCCACTAACAGTGACAGAAATGCTGGCAATGGCAGAACAACTTATGGCGAGTGCGGGGGAAAAAATAAAAGGGAAGCGCTCCTATTAAAAAAACAGAGCGAATGCTCTCTCTCTCTCAGGCTGTGCGAGAGCGGGGCATGTAGCTCAGAAAGGGAGAGATAGCGTGAGAGCGTGTTGTGACGTATGCTTTGGGGATTCCCTAAGATCCCCGAGGCTGCATGAGGCGAGTCACTTTACTCCGGACAGCTGGAGCATGACACAGATGTGCGGAACGGGCTGAGTGCAGCATGGCATTTGGCACAAACGGGAGCATGAGCGTGGAGACTAAGTAAGCCTAGTTGGGAGGCGGTTGAGTGAGAACGCGGGGAGCTGGCATCAAATGAGTGACCGGAGTGAACCATGGGATCTTTCCCTATATTAGCCGGCTACGCCCTAGCAATTACCTCCGGACCTCCTGATCGATACAATGATTGGATCCCTACGTGGACCCAGTCTACCAAGATCCCTGACACCAGACGCAACAGCACAAACAAGACGGGTGAGGTCTCTCGCAGCATGTGAGCTTGAAGTGTGTAAGGGCTCGAGCGAGCTCTTAAATAATTGAGCCCACAGGTGTCACTAATTCCGCAATCGCCCGGCTTAAGGATGGTGCAAGCGCGAATTTGTTTAATAGCTGGCACTACCTTGATCAAAGATTGCTTTGTTGAGCTAGCTGGGCTGCCAAATTAAAGATTGTAGGATACCTTCCACAAGTACAGTGGTGCTTGAAAGTTTGTGAACTCTTTAGAATTTTCTATATTTCTGCATAAATATGACTTAAATCATCATCAGATTTTCACACAAGTCCTAAAAGTAGATCAAGAGAACCCAGTTAAACAAATGAGACAGAAATATTTTACTTGGTCATTTATTTATTGAGGAAAATGATCCAATATTACATATTAGTGAGTGGCAAAAGTATGTGAAAGCATTAGTAGTTAATTTGAAGGTGAAATCAGAATCAGGTGTTTTCAATCAATGGGATGACAATCAGGTGTAAGTGAGCCTCTCATCCACACTAAAATGGCGACCGAGAAATGAGATTGCCATATATGAAATATAAGCGTATATAAACTAAAAATATATATGTACATATATGTGCAACAATATATGATGCATATTAGAAATTGGAACAATATCATATATTGACATGTATGTTTGTCCCATAGACATATGTATGTTCATGTATGTGTAATATATTTTGACATATATGTCACATAAGTAATTTAGATATATTATTATATAGTATTATATTATTATATATTATTGTTAACACATACATGTTATCATATAATTGTTCATAAAGATGAGTCATCACTTAATGACTACAAATGTAGTGAGTCACGTTTTTGGTGGTAGGGAGTGGAGATCCTGTCCTTTATTGTGATCTGTGATTATGTTATTCAAACAAGTTTGCCAGTATGGGAACCTTGAAGTCAAAATTCTGAGTCATGAAGTGTTCAGGTAAAGAGTGAAAGCCAAATAAAGAAGAAGAAAAAATAAATATATATATATATATATATATATATATATATATATATATATATATATATATATATATATATATATATATATATATATATATAAGCCATGAGTTGTGCAAGTTTCTCCTACTAGAAAGATGAGAGAGATTCTGTCATTTTCATCATAGGTACAATTCACTATGAGAGACCTATGAGAAAATAAATCCAGGAAATCACATTGTAGGATTTTTAAAGAATTTAATTGTAAATTATGGTGGAAAATAAGTAAGAGAACTTACACAATCAGTGGCTGACTAAATACTTGTTTGGCCCACTGTACATATACACATTTTATTATGAGTATTTCATATATGTTAGAAAATACATTCTACATATATCCAGAAGGCTGTCAATACATGTGGATATTACATATCCAAATCTAAAACATAGACATACATGTTTGAAATTAATAAGAAAGATATATGTAAGCATATGCAATTTTTTGTATATTTATTAATAAACTTGCATAGATAAATTAAGCATATATGAATGTGACATATAATAACCATATATAACTAAATCCTATTGGTATTTTTAATATATGTACATATACAAATTTAATTATGGGTACCTCATATATGTTATAAACATATATCTACATACACCCATAGGATTTATAGGATTTATGTATGTGAAAATAATATATTGGAATATATATGGAAAAAACACTGTTGATATAGGGACATATATGTCATATATTACATTTCTGGTTGGGAAGGAGCAAAATGCCTCCTACACAAAGTACACAAAAGATACACTCAGAGCTGACTAATTTAGCCAGTTTCTTCAGTCTGACTCCTGAGAAGAGACTCCTGACTCATTGGGTATGTCTCAAATGTTCCCTAATTAGACCACTACTTAGAAAATAACAAACATTTCAATGAACTTTTATTATTGATTGTTAAATAAGCAGTTAACAAAGCTGAATATAAATGGGTGAATAGAAATTAATAATTGGATGGGGATTCTGCCATTTCATATCCAATATAGTGCACTATATAGGGCGGAGAAAGTAATTTGAGATGGTGCCATTAGTCTCTGCTCCTCTGAACTTTTTAAAAAATTTAATTTTATAAATACGTTTCATTCAGGAGATTAAACTTTAAGGGTGATTCTGTGAATAAAACTATGCTTATTGATGTTCAGAAATATATGTCCACAGTAACCGACAGGAGGCTCATATGTCTTAGACTTTACTGAGATTTTACTGAGACAAGATGAGAAAAATCTCAATAGAACCATTTAAGAAAATCCTTGTTTAATGATTGTTGTAGACTTTTTAATTGTGTAATAGATGGACAGAACATTTCCTTTTAATATGGTGTCTGGTTATTCTGATTAACTTCAGTGGTGAGATAGATAGAAACTATCAATAGAAGAAATATCATTATGAGTCATAAAGATAAAATATGAAACATATGTTTCATATTTTACTCAGCTTCAGTCAAATAAAACACCATTAAAGCTTGAAGAGAATGAGAGCTAGGAGAAGGAGAACAATTCAGAGGTATTATTTGTATAATATATGAACTGGACAGGAGTGCTTAAGAGTGCATACGACCTTGACAGGAAAAGATAAAATAAAATAAATAAATTAAAAGAAAACTAGATTCTCTCTATTATACTTGTATTCCTTACAAAGTTTATTAAGAGATTGTAAATTTTGTTAAACATGAAGCCGATGGGTGGTGAACAGTATGAAGGATGAATGTGTGGTAACAATAAGAATTTAAGTATTAGAAGAAGAATTAATTAGATAATGATAATAATAAAAATGCTTTTAAACAGGTAATGTCAACAGGTGATCTTGATTAGTACAAGAACAGTAAAGGCTGAGTTTTAAGGAACAAAGATGGGCAGAGGTTCTCTAGTTTGTCAACAAATGTGTGAGAAAAGTATTTAGCTGTTCCTCAAAGAAGGATTTTAAGGGATTTACATATTTCAGTCCCAACTTCTGATTTAGTTTATTTTTCATTATCTTGTTGAAGAATGCACGGAAATACCTGGAAAAGATGTTGTCTTGAAGGCAGCATATTAAAATATCAATGTAATTTTCTGTGATGGTTCATCCCAGATGCCTCCGAGCCAAGAGATCTCAACGTCACTTCCAGACATGGTTTATATATGGCACTTTTTTCACAGTAATGTTTTAAGTGGCATTGGTGACTGTAACTTCGTATTATAGTGTTTGACAAATGTAATCTCCAAAAAGTAATCAATTGCCCATGTGGTTATATCAGCTATTGATGGATAATGATTCTTGGTGCAGTGCCATCTAAGGGACCTTTATGGACTGTAATTCCTCCAGATTCCTTGAATCATTTATAATATTATGTACTCTAGAGGGTGGAATATGCAAATCTCTTCAAATGTTTCTTTGAGGAACATTGTTTCTAAACATTTCAATCAATTTCTCATGCCTTTGTTGACAAACTGGAGATCGTCTGCCCATTCTTGCTCCTCAAAGACTCAGCCTTTCATGGATACTGCTTTTGTACCAAATCATGGTTACAATCACCTGTTGGCAATGACATTATTACTTAGTTTTTTGTTTTGATTTTCTTCCTCATTACTAGCCCTAATTGCCCCATCCCAATTTTTTTGGAATGTGTTGCAGGCTTGAAATGGAGAAATTGATGTTTATTTACTAATAAATTTGACGAGAAAAAAATATTGGCTGCAGTGAAATAAAAGTCTAAGTCAATATCAGATGCTCTACAGGGTTTTCTGTTTGTTTGTAAAAAGCTGTGTTTAATGATTTTTTAAATAAATTGTTTGTACTCAGTTTCAGTTTGTACAATCCATGTCTCCTCTAGAGATGCTGTTTATGGATCAATCTGGAAAAGTCAATATAAGCTAATATTTTAGTGCTAAGCATACAGCCTCTAACTAATGTATCCTCACAGTATCACCATATTCTTTTTTATCAGCAAAGCAGCCTGTACTCTCTAGCAAGAATACAAGTAATACATGAATTCAAAAACAGAAAGTTTTGAAGTTGCATTTGTATGTAGCTTTCATAAAGCCAATTCACGGGTTAGCCAGTTGGTTTAGCGGTAATCCTAAAATAAAAAGTGTGTACTGCATAAAACTATAATATGCTTTGCTACTGTTAGAACCCCTGCTTCCACCACTAGAGGACTGTGGTAGCCTAGCGGTTAAGGTACTGGGCTATGGACCAGAAGGTCCAGGGTTCAAATCCCACCTCTGCCAAGCTGCCACTGTTGGGTCCTTGAGCAAGATCCTTAACCCACAATAGCTTGGATTGTAAGATTGTATCAATTGTAAGTCGCTCTGGATAAGGGCGTCTGCTAAATGCTGTAAATGTAAACGACTCACTGAATGCGCCCAGCCTAAACCTACACGCACATGCCGTCAGTGCTCGGCGCTCATGCCCCCCCCCCATCCGCGGGGATAAGGCGCACCTGCTTGGCCTTAAAAAGCCACTTTAAGCGGTGGACGGCGTCACACTGTCGCCACTTGCTACATTTAGGTTAGCAGCTTGCACACAGCGTTCCACGGTCTCTCTATCCTTCTCCGTTAGGGTTACCGGTACGGGTGGTCCCGCAAAGGGGGTCACTTGAGTAGAGTGTAGAAGCTCGGGCCTAGCCATTGGGTCAGGGAAAGGTTTTCCCCGCTCCTTTAACTGCACTGTGCCGTGTTTTTTCCACGCTCACAGGCCTTTTATTTCAGTGCGTGCGTGTCCGCGCTTCAGTGTTTATCGGCACACGGCTCTGGACCTTCTTGGTCTCCCCGCCGCCGTGCTTTCATTACGTTTGCTCCAGCCAAGCTTAGTCTTCCAAGTCTTCTCTCCCTTGGCTTTAAAGATCCCTGGACGCCTTTTCCCCCAGTGCAAGCAAGCTTTGCCCAGCCTTTCTCTGCGCCTGCGTGCTTCTCTCACATGCCATCGGCGTACCTTGCTTATGCCATTTGCACAGCTTTACATTCAGCGGCTTCCTAGTCCGCTTCTGTCGCGTTAATTTGCTTGTATCGGCCATGCCGTCTTTTCGGCGCTAGCTTTTGTGTTGCTAAAGCTATTCTCTCTTTCTTACAAGCCTGTTTGTGGCTTTGCTTTTGCTTCTGAATCCCCCAACCGCGGTACTTCCGTTTGCCATTCTTTCATCCCCACTCTGCGCTATGCTGACATCGCTGCCCCTGTGGCATGTCAGCAGCGTATTTGCCTTTGAACACGTAGATCCCCAGTTCAATCCCAACTGTCAGCATTTTGGCTGGTCTTTAGTTAACCCTTTCATTTCCTGAAGGAGAAGTGTGCAGTCTTTCCCTTTTCTCTCCCTCTGCCCTCAGAGGTTGGTAGGAGGGCATCTGCACTTGGGTGCTAAACCCTCTCTTCCCACGGCTCGTACAACGTGCAATAACAGCTAGATGCTTTCTTTTATGACTATGAATCACTGCTGATAATTCGGTTGAAGTGGTTGTGTCATCTAAGCTCTTGTGGCATTTCCTTTATCCTTGTACTTAAGGTAATGTTTTCAAAATAATGGTCAAAGGTTTCATGCAGTCTGTGCTATGCTGATAGTTCAATGTTGTATTCATTTGTATTGCACTGAAAACACTGAAGCATGTTTTTGTCTCACATATCTACATTTTCAAGGACGACTGTGTTATACCTGGGTTCACAAGCTGACACAAATGTATGGTCCCATTTTGTATAATTTGGGTAGTATCCCTTTTGCTTATTGTTAAAGAAGATATTTTAATATAAGGTTTCTGTGTTATCCGCTATAATGGTTAATTAACTCAGTTTAAGAAACCTTATAGGATTTACAGTGGGGCAAAAAAGTATTTAGTCAGCCACTGATTGTGCAAGTTCTCCTACTTAGAAAGATGAGAGAGGTCTGTAATTTTCATCATAGGTACACTTCAACTATGAGAGACAAAATGAGAAAAAAAATCAAGGAAGTCACACTGTAGGATTTTTTAAGAATTTAATTGTAAATCATGGTGGAAAATAAGTATTTTAATAATTTTAATAAACTTAATACTTTGCAACATAATCTTTGTTGGCAATGACAGAGGTCAAACATTTCTTGTAAGTCTTCACCAGGTTGGCACAAACTGTAGCTGGTATTTTGGCTCATTCCTCCATGCAGATCTCCTCTAGAGCAGTGATGTTTTGGGGCAACATGAACTTTCAACTCCCTCCACAAATTTTCTATGGGGTTGAGGTCTGGAGACTGGCTAAGCCACTCCAGGACCTTGAAATGCTTTTTACGGAGCCACTCCTTCAGTGCTGTGTTTGTGATCACTGTCATGCTGGAAGACCCAGCCACATTCCATCTTCAATGCTCTCACTGATGGAAGGAGGTTTTGGCTTAAAATCTCAATATTTGACCCCGTTCATTCTTCCCTTAACACGGATCAGTCGTCCTCTCCCCTTTGCAGAAAAACAGCCCCAAAGCATGAGGTTTCCACCCCCATGTTTCACAGTAGGTATGGTGCAACTCAGCATTCTTCTTCCTCCGAACACGACGAGTTGAGTTTTTACCAAAAAGTTCTATTTTGGTTTCATCTGACCACATGATATTCTCCCAATCCTCTTCTAGATCATCCATAAGCTCTCTGGCAAACTTCAGACAGGCCTGGACATGTACTGGCTTAAGCAGGGGGACACGACTGGCACTGCAGGATCCGAGTCCCTCTCGGCGTAGTGTGTTACTGATGGTAGCCTTTGTTACTTTGGTCTCAGCTCTCTGCAGGTCATTCATCAGGTCCCTCCGTGTAGTTCTGTGATTTTTGCTCACCATACATCATTTTGACCCCAAGGGATGAGATCTTGCGTGGGGGCTCCAGATCAAGGGAGATTATCAATGGTCTTGCATGTCTTCCATTTTCTTACAATTGCTTGCCTATTGTAGATTCACTCTTCCCAGCCTGCTGCAGGTCTCCAATTTTCTTCCTGGTGTCTTTTGACAGCTCTTTGGTCTTGAGTTTGGAGTCTGACTGTTTGAGGCTGTGGACAGGTGTCTTTTATACAGATAATGAGGTCAAACAGGTTACATTAATACAGGTAATGAGTGGAGGACAGAAGAGCTTCCTAAAGAAGAAGTTACAGGTCTGTGAGAGCCAAAAATCTTGCTTGTTTGTGGGTGACCAAATACGTATTTTTCACCATGATTTAAGCTTAAACTTTAATTAAATTTTTTTTATTTAATTTAAACTTTTAATGTACGGACGCTCGTTTGCTTTCTCAGTCTGCTGAACGTAGCTGCACATACAGTGCCTTGCAAAAGTATTCGGCCCCCTTGAACTTTTCAACCTTTTGCCACATTTCAGGCTTCAAACATAAAGATATGAAATTGTAATTTTTTGGGAAGAATCAACAACAAGTGGGACACAATCATCAAGTGGAATGAAATTTATTGGATATTTTAAACTTTTTTTAGAAATAAAAAACTGAAAAGTGGGGCGTGCAAAATTATTTGGCCCCTTTACTTTCAGTGCAGCAAACTCACTCCAGAAGTTCAGTGAGGATCTCTGAATGATCCAATGTTGACCTAAATGACTGATGATGATAAATAGAATCCACCTGTGTGTAATCAAGTCTCCGTATAAATGCACATGCTCTGTGATAGTCTCAGAGTTCTGTTTAAAGCGCAGAGAGCATCATGAAGACCAAGGAACACACCAGGCAGGTCCGAGATACAGGTTGTGGAGAAGTTTAAAGCCGGATTTTGGATACAAAAAGATTTCCCAAGCTTTAAACATCTCAAGGAGCACTGTGCAAGTGATCATATTGCAATGGAAGGAGTATCAGACCACTGCAAATCTACCAAGACCTGGCCGTCCCTCTAAACTTTCAGCTCAAACACACGGAGAAGACTGATCAGAGATTGCAGCCAAGAGGCCCATGGTCACTCTGGATGAACTGCAGAGATCTACAGCTGAGGTGGTAGACTCTGTCCATAGGAACAACAATCAGTCCGTACACTGCACAAATCTGGCCTTTATGGAA
The DNA here is from genome assembly GCA_025084515.1 of Ancistrus triradiatus. Taxonomy (NCBI): domain Eukaryota; kingdom Metazoa; phylum Chordata; class Actinopteri; order Siluriformes; family Loricariidae; genus Ancistrus; species Ancistrus triradiatus. The sequence goes on along the minus strand of JAJAGP010004404.1, from coordinate 36,658 downwards.
GAGTTGGCAAAAAGAAAGCCATTTCTCAAAGAGATCCCTAAAAAAAGTTTACCACAAGCCACCTGGGAGACACACCAAACATGTGGAAGAAGGTGCTCTGGTCAGATGAACTTTTTTTGGCCACAATGCAAAACGTTATGTTTGGCGTAAAAGCAACACAGCTCATCACCTGAACGCACCATCCCCACTGGTCAAACATGGTGGTGGGGCAGCATCATGGTTTGGGCCTGCTTTTTCTTCAGCAGGGACAGGGAAGATGGTTAAAATTGATGGGAAGATGGATTGGAGCCAAATCTAGGACCATTCTGGAAGAAAACCTGTTGGAGTCCTGCAAAGACCTGAGACTGGGACGGAGATTTATCTTCCAACAAGACAATGATCCAAAAACATAAAGCATAAATCTACAATGGAGTGGGTTCACAAATAAACGTATCCAGGTGTTTAGAATGGCCAAGTCAAAGTCCCAGACCTGAATCCAATCGAGAATCTTTGGAAAGAGCTGAAAACTGCTGTTCACAAACGCTCTCCATCCAACCTCACTGAGCTCGAGCTGTTTTGCAAAGAAGAATGGGCAAAAATTTCATTCTCTCGTTGTGCAAAACTGATAGAGACATACCCCAAGAGACTGGCAGCTGTAATCGAAGCAAAAGGTGGCGCTACAAAGTATTAACGCAAGGGGGCTGAATAAATTTGCACCACCACGTTTTTTATTTCTAAAAAGGTTTAAAATATTCAATAAATTATTACAATAAAAAATTACAGTTTCATATCTTTATGTTTAAAGCCTGAAATGTGGCAAAAGGTTGAAAAGTTCAAGGGGGCCGAATACTTTTGCAAGGCACTGTAAAGGACGCATCTGTTACCTGTCTCACTGTTTCTTCTGTTTATACAGGTTTGTGAATGGATAAACCTTGCATAGCTAAATGTACAGGTTGTTAATATCACAAGTTAAAATGTGAGATTGCTTTGGTAAGAGCTATCAGCACATTTGAGCGGTTTTGCAGGCCAGCAAAGAAACGTGGCGCGGATGTGTCAAAATGGCGCCGACTGAAAATAATTATCCTCGGTAAATGAGAAGCATGCGCTAGTTTCGGTTCCAGTACGTTTCCTTTGGTTTATTTACAGTTTTTGATTAATTTATTGGTTCAGAGTGAAATATGTTCCTTAATACAGTTTTGTTGAAAACCAAGCACTTAAAGTTATGTTCTGCAAGTCTGAGCTTATGCAGCATATACTGATTTTATATTCAAATGAGGAATGGAAAAATGTCTGTTTATTTAAGGCCAAAAAGATGGTAAATAACTGAAGTCATTACTAAATGAGTCTTGATGTAGAGTTTATTTGTATAAGATATTATTGGAATATGAAAGGGAGAGAAATGTGAATGCATTTTGTACAGTTGTGAATAAAGAGTCTGCTGAGCGAAGTTGCACATAAAGGATGCACTGGTCACCTGTCTCACTGTTTCTTCTGTTTGTACAGAAATTTAATCTGCCTATGGGTTCTCTGTTTGGTACTCGTAACACTGCTAAATTCCAAACTGGCAAGTGAAATTAACAGAGCAGCTATGGGTTTGATTCTGCAAAGTTTGCCTCTGTTTACAAAGAAGCAAAATGTTTCGGCAACATTAAGACAAGGACACACAAGCTTCAACATAACAAGAACAAAATAACATTAAGCCTTTTTTCTTCAGGCCAATGATGATTTAAATAATTGGTAAAATTGATCCTAAAGCAGCGACCACCTCCTGAAACACAAACCAGTCAATACTCATTTATTACCAAACTTTTTTTTTTTTTTAAATGTGTCAGTAAGTCTACTCTGCCTACTGCCTCAGGTAGTTTGCAGTTTCATTATATAATGATAAGGTCTTTAGAATGGTCATACTTGCCCAGTATTGCTCAATCAAGTTGTGGGCTGTGGGTCTAGATATTTGTAAAACTGCTTTGAAACAATGATCTATTGTAAAAGTGATATATATGGATATATATATATAGATATATATATATATATATAATATATATATATATATATACGTCGTATATATATCTATATATATATATATATATATATATATATATATATATATATATATACGTATATATATATATATATATATATATATATATAAACACATTTCACTGATAGATCTGACTTGATGTCATCAAATGTGTCAGCTGTATGTATTCTGTTATTGCAGCTAGTAATAGATTTATGATGTCAACATACATTAAAAAAGTGCTTACAGCTATTGAATTTTATGCCTTCACACAATTAGACAATTTTCATGTCCCTTCACATGACACTGCAAATAAGGCCCCTGTTGCTATTTACTTTTCAAATTTTCTGCTTCAGCTGATTCAGTATTCATCCTTTATTTTACCTTCTTTGCCCCGTGTAGTCACAGTATGGACACTGAAGCAAGGTTTTTGTATCTACAAAACGTCACTGTGCCAACTCACAATGAATCTTATCTGATTTTGTATTCTTATTCAAATTCAGTCCAAAGCAGTTCACGAAGAGTCCACACTCGTTTCTAGAAATTTTATTGATATGTAAAAAAACCCTCCCCCATCTCAGGAAGAACAGTAACCTTTGCTTAAGAGTTAAAAAATTCCAAAAAAAGTGCATCAATTACACATGTAAACAATACTGGTATCCAAATCTACATTCATCATCCATGCGTCAACCCCAATGGCATAGCATGAGTAATCCAGTGTAGTATATTGCACTGTTTTAGAGATCTTATCTTTTTTTTTTTTTACTCAGACCTCATTTCTTTTGCAGTGTAATTCAAACATATACAGTCTTTGCACATTAAAGTGGTAGTTACAGTAGTGGCGTTAGCAACTTCAAAAATTTCAAGAAAGCAGGTTTTCTGCAAATAGCACAGATAGTTTGTTACTTATTTTTATTTATTAAATTTCCAACCCTCTGTATTAAACGTCCTAATTTGTTTTCGTTGCCTTGTGTGTGTGGAGCAACATGGTTTCTCTGATTAAGGCTTAAATTTCCTCTAGTAAGGAGAGAGCTTCTGGTAGGGCCCTGCCCTGAAGAGGTATGTTTAGGATCAAAACTACAAAGAGGCTCAAATCGACTGTACAACCTGTTTGCTCCGCCTCGCTCTCGTTGCCACTGACTTTTGGTGTCCTGCCCCAAATCTGTTCTATCATTATAAGCAAAGGAATGGCGAGATCCCGGTGTTCTCACATCGTTGTGAAGCTCCTCTGTGCTAAATCGAGGGGTGGATAAATCTCCGGTGAGGGCAGAAGTATAACGTTCACTTACAGATATCCTCCCATTTGACCTTTTCAACTTGCTGCTCTCAGTGGATTTCATAGAAATGGTAGTGCTACCCTGCTGATTTGTATCTTGCTGTGATCCGTGCTCGTTGTCATCAGAAATTATAGTGTCAGAGCTGCCACCAACTTTTGTGCTTGAAACGTTCTTCCTTTTGGGTGACCCATCTCTCCTGTCGTAAATATTTAGGAGAGATTTTATTTTCTTGGTGCTGTTTTTGAAGAACCGTGGCGATGACATGGTGTTGGGCTTGTTCTGCTCTTTGTCCTCCACTTCTAGACCTGTTGCAGATATGGTCCTGGAAGGTGGGTCTTGCCAAACAGCTTGAGGCATGTCTTTGCTCTCAGCCTGTTTGAAATCATAATGAGAGATGGATCTTTGGTCCTCGTTAAAAGTTTGTGGATACCCTCCGGATCTGGAATTCTCACCTACTGTGCCCTTCTCGGTTTGACCTCTCAAAAGTGATCCATAAACATACCTGGAATTCTCATTGCTGCTACTATTGTATGTGCTATGTCTAGGGTCTGCTACGCTGTGTCTCTTGTACAAGTTGTCTTGTGCAAACTCAGACTCCTTTGGCCTAAATCGATTTTTAGCTCTGCCAAGACTGGCATATATGGCTTCTCTTCCTGGGGCATAACCCGAGTGGTTTCCTGAATGATTTGGAACTTGTTTGCCCTGTCTCTTTGACGCAAAGTCATCCGGTTGAACACGACTGCTCATTAATTCATTTTGATTACGTTTCACTGAATTGTAAGACTGTGTGACTGGCTGCATGCCCAGCTGATCATCACGGTGTTTTGTTAAGGAATCCGTTGTGTAACTGTTGGGTTCTGGATCCTCTGGTATAATGGACCTGAAAACCAGGGACGACCTAAGACGAGAAGGCATTGCAGGAACGGGCTTGTTTTCCATTTCGTATTGGTCCAGATAATCACAGGATTCTCCAGTGGGGGCCTCGGGGTTATTGAGGTAAGATTCTATCCTCCAAGTCCTCAGAAATGATTTGGAAGTACTTGCCAAGCTTGGCAGATTTTGCTGCATTAACAAGACTTGTTTGTCATGGCCATGGTAGGACTGACGAATGTTCGTACCCCTGTTCATCAGATTCGTTCGGGGATTTTCATACGGGTTATCCATCATGCTGTGATTGTAGTTTCCTCCATAGGGTCTGCTGTCTTCTGCCACATTCCAGTTGCTAGAGCCATACTTGGAGCGCTGATTGATGTATGAGGGCTCCTGTCGCTCTCCTGCGTAGCTGTGCCTCTTGTTGAAATCTGTGGATTCTTGTAAGAATCGGCTGCGATGAGAAACTGGAACGGGGAGGTCTTCTAGTGTACTTTTGAATCCTAGTTGTCTTTCACAAGCTTGTCGATACACCGAATCAAGTGTGTGCCGTAAATGATCCTTCCGTTCAAAGGCTTTGATGGGGTGGCTAATGTAGCTATCAATTTTGCCATTTAGCCTCCTGTCTGACATGACCTCTTGAGACTGGAACTCTGCTATAATAGTGGAGCGAGCGTAAAGGGTCCGAAACTCCTCATCGTACGAATTGACCAGATTTCCTGTTATCACTTGAACCATAGTCAGGTGGATCTTCTCATAGGACCACATGAAACTGGAGTGAGACAGAAAGACAAGCCCGTAAGAAAATGCATTGGATGTCATGTTGGCGTTAGAACTTCTCCGTATAAAAGCACCATTTTACCTGTATGATCCAAAAAACACTGTTTGGCAGTCAATTAAGATAAATTTCTGCCCCATGGACCCATGGAACCTGGCACCTGATTTACAGACATACTCGTGGCCTTTCACAGTACGCACCCGCATGTTCTGCAGACAACAGAAGACAAGTCAATAAATAAATAAGTGTCACAAAACAACAAATCAAGTATACTGCCTTTTTGGATGTGTCACAACATTTTTGCACTGTCAGAAGTAAGGATTTAAAAGACAAGTTGCTGATAACAGTAGGCTGATTGTAATACACAGAAATGTGAATAATTTGGGCCAAGCATGACTCATGCTGCCAAATGGTTGATCAAACCTATTGTTTTTGTATTATTTGCCACATCCGCAGAATAATAGTGAAATCATAAAAATCCATAACATATTTAACATAATTTAGTTGCAAGAAAAAGTTTAACCCTTTGGGATTATCTGTATTTCTGCACTAATTTCTCATAAAAAAGAGTCTTGACCTTTTACAATGTCATAAGAACAGACACAATCTGCCTAAACTAACACACATACTGCTATTTTTACTGAACACATAATCATTCAACACCCAGGCTGGAAAAAGATGGCATTAATGAGTTGTGTCCAAACTTTTTAGTGAGTAGAAAATAATAGTATAGAACTGTGCAAAAGTCTTAGGCTTTCAGAAATTGTATTGTTATGAGCTGCTCTGCCAACACTAGAGGGCAGCACTGGCTTGATTGCCAACCCGGGATTAGTATGGCGGTTTTGGACACATATGCTCTGACCCTAATCGCCGCTTATTGCTTCATTGGCGACACCTGTGGGCTCAGGTATTTAAGAGCGTGTCTGAGCACCGTTGGGGGTCGTATCCTCGCTCTATCTGAGACCTCACATGTCTCATGCATGCTGTCATGTACGCCCTTTTTCTCGTCATGTTTGTGGGTTTTTTTAGGGATACAGGTAGAGTCGATTCACAAAAAAACTGGGCCATGTACAGTCAGGAGGCCAGAGGTGATGTCAGGGCTTAGTGTGATAGAGTAGGGCATGATCCCGCCGCTCGCTCCCCTCATCACCTTTTGAGCTCTCCCCAGTTACCCCAGCGGCTTCGCTCACCACTGCTGCTTTGCAGGAGGGCTTATTCTCCCTCCTGAGCGGAGTGGGGACCACAGTTTCCCCACTCCCACTGTTTGTTTTTGAGTGACGCTGTGCTGTTGTAAGCCTCATCCCCCACTTCTGCGTCCATGTCATGCTGCGGCTGTCTGTAGAACCATGACTTGCGTCGCACACCCTCGGCGTTCCGCCGATAGATATTTTCAGAAGGACCTCAGTGAGGAGCTAAAGGCTGAGCTCTTCTTTCTGGACCTTTCCTGATTGGTCAATACGACCTTGTCACTCTGATATTCACCCCCCTGGGCCATGGGGCCACTATGGGTTTGAGTGACCAAAGGCTTCATGACGCCTTGGAGCTGTTCTCAGCTCTGGCTGTGACGATCAAAGAGCTGTGCTCCAAGCAGTCACTTTGAGCCCCATCCCTGAGCCGGTCAAAACAAGCCCTGTCCCTGAGCAGGTCGAGCCGAGTTGTGTTCCTGGGCCAATTGAGTCGAGCCCTGTCCCTGAACCGGTTGGAAAAAAGCCCTGTCCCTGAGCCTGGGTGGAAAAAAGCCCTGTCCTTGAGCTGGGGAAGCTGAGCTCCGTTCCTGAGCCGATTGAGTTGAGTCCTGTTCCTGAGCCGTTCAAGCCGAGCCCCACGCCTGGGCCGGTTGAGTCAAGCCCCCTTTTTGTGAGCCGGTCGAGCTGAGCCCTGTCCCTGAGCTGGTCAAGCCAAGTTCCATTCCTGAGCCGGTTGAGCCAAGCACTGTTCCAGAGCCAGTTGCATCGACTCCTGCACCAAGGTCACATGGGGCGACTCTTGCCCCTGGGCCAGTCGTACCTACTGAGCGTCAGGGTCATTCCAGCCCTTGCCCCCTTCCCCAACAACTCATCCCATCTTCCCTAATCCCTACCTACCTGCCAAGCAAGGTCGTGGCTCGGGACAGGGAGTTAAGAAATGGTGGGTCCTCAGGTACCCAATGTTCCACCTTTCTCTCTTGCCCTGATCTGAAAGCTTGCCCTGCCTCCTGCCCAGCCACCCGGCAGGCTAGGGGAGGTACGCCACGTGCTTAGGGGCTTCAGGAATAGTGTTATCAGCCATAATGCTGACACTAGAAATCTCAGGCATGCATGCGCCAACCCTAATTGGCACTTATTGCTTCATTGGTGACACCTGCGGTCTCAGGTATTTAAGAGCGTCCCTGAGCACCATTGGTGGTCGCACCCTCAATCTATCTGAGACCCGTTAGGAATCAGGCTATGTATGTTCAGGAGGCCAGAGGTGACGTCAGGGCTTAGTGTGATAGGGTAGGGCAAGAACCCACCTCTCACTTCCCTTGTCACCCTTCACGGTCTCCCCAGTTACCCCAGCAGCTTCAACTTGTTCGCTATGGTTACACGAGCCCCCCGCTTTTCTCTCACCACTGACACCTTTCAGTAAGGCTTATTCTCCCCCCAGAGCATAGCAGAGACCATACTTTCCCCGCTCACAATGTTTGTAAATTGAGGGACGCGGTGCTGTCGTCAGCCTCATCCCTCACTTCCGCGTCACCGGGCTGCACTCAGGAGTGCGCATTCGAGCCCCACTCTGCTTCCTAGTGTGAGCGTTTTCTTTTCATTTTTTTCTCCTTGCTTGCCACAGCACTTTTAAAGTGCTGTTTGTGACTTTTTTCCCGATACATTTAGTATATTACATATTTTATGATTGAGTCCGTCCCCGGATGGTGCATGGGTTTGCCCTTTTTTTTCCATGCTCTTGCGTCATCTTCAGCTCTCACTTGGCATGACGCTAGAGAGTTGGACCTTGACGCTAACGATCAGGGTTCGATTGCCAGCCTCATTCAGGCACAGCTTTATTTCTTCCCTAGTGTGTCAAGTCAAGTCAAATCAGATTTATTTATATAGCGCTTTTTACAATGGAGCATTGTCTCAAAGCAACTTTACAAGTTTAGATTATCTCCTAATAACTACGTCCAATCCCAAATTGAGCAAGCCTAGGGCGACAGTGGCAAGGAAAAACTCCACCTCCCTAGTTCTAGGAAGAAACCTTGGGGGAGGAACCAAGACTCAAAAAGGGACCCAACCTCCTTTTGCGCGTAGATGATAATCTAAGATCGAACTAAAGTCATAGAGTCAAAGTTCGAATGAATGTGAAGTAATGCCACATCGACATTAAGTGCCGTGGTATGATGATAACTCTAAGAGCGAAACTAAAGTCATGTAGTCAAAGTTCGAATAGAATGTGAATTATGCACATCGACATTAAGTGGCCCGGGTATGATGGGGCTGGAGCTGATGACGGAAGCAGCTTGAGTGGAACTCCAGCAGATGAACATCATGTGTGAGGCCGGAACTGCCAGAACACAGCTCGGAGAGAAAACAGAAAATGTAATTAGTTATTGATTAAGAGCACAGTGTCTATTAACAATCACAGATGCCATGTCAATCACTGATACCAAGTGTAGCATGAGACCCCGGCAGCATTAGCTATGGCAGCATAGCTAGAAAGCTAGAAAGAGGAGAACTGGTAGGAAACACAGCCAAGAGGGATCACATGAGACATTGGCAACCCCACGAGAGGCAGAAGACAGCAACCCAACGTCTCTGATCACCATAACACTCTTTGACTATGAACCCCCAGCTCTGCCCTTATTCTAAGGCAAGGATGCATGAGTCAAGATCACGAGGACCGAAGCCCAGTTCAGCCAGACCGCCCACTCGACACTCCGGGTTAATGGACAAGGCAGGCAGGCCAGACATGACTCCAGACTCAGTGACCAAAGCCCTGCATCCTGGTCTAAATCTAGTCAAAAGCCTGTGTAAATAGGTATGTCTTTAGCCTAGACTTAAAACTTTGGAGGGTGTCTGAATCTCGAACGAAAGTGGGAAGTTTATTCCATAGTTGGGGGGCCATGTATGAGAAAGCCTTTCCCCCTGCTGTGACTTTTTAATTCTGAGTTCGATTTAGCATCGGGCAGCTTCATTCTGAACTAAACTTAAGTTTATTTATAGATTTACTAGAGCATCCAGTAAGTAAGGCGTTTACGTAATCCAACCTTGAGGTTATAACGCATGAACCACGTTTTTTTCTGCATCATTTAAAAGAGAGGATATTTCTAAGTTTAGCGATATTATGTAATCGAAAGGAAGCAATTCGAGGGATGCTGCTAATGTGCGCATCAAAGGAGAGATCTGAATCAAATGTGACACCTACGTTTTTTACAGATGGACTGGGCAATACTGGACAGCCATCTAGATTTAGGATAGATGTAGCCAACCTGTCTCTCACAGCCTTCGGTCCCACTAATAGAACCTCAGTTTTATCTGAGTTAAGTAAGAGAAAAGTAAATAACATCCAATCTTTTATTTCTTTTACACAGTCCTCGATTTTGTTGATTGTAAGGCTGTCATTAGGTTTGGCTGATATGTACAGCTATGTATCATCTGCATAGCTGTGGAAACTAATACCATGTTTATGAATAACTGAGCCTAGTGGCAGCATGTACAGAGAGAATAAAAGAGGGCTAAGCACTGACCCCTGAGGCACGCCATAGTTCAATTTTGAGAGCTTAGACCTTAGATTATTTACATGAACAAACTGGTACTGGTCGGTTAAGTAGGATTTAAACCAAGAAAGTGCTGATCCCTTAACACCTACAGTATTTTCTAGTCTGTTTAGTAAAACATCATGATCTATAGTGTCAAATGCTGCACTTAAATCTAACAGAACAAGAAAAGAAACACATCCCTTATCTGAGGACATTACCAAGTCATTTAGTATCATATTTAATGCTGTTTCAGTACTATGATGGTGCCTGAAGCCAGACTGAAATGTTTCATAAATATCATTCTTTTGGAGGTAACTGCAGAGATGCTAATAGATGGCTTTTTCTAAGACTGGACAGAAATGGTAGATTTGAAATTGGTCTATAATTAGATATCACACAAGGGTCAAGATTGGCTTTTTTAATCAGTGGTTTGATAACGGCAGACTTAAAGGATTTGGGCACATAACCAAAAGTAAGGGATGAATGTAAAATAGCTAACAGTGGCTCTATAATACTAGGTGTTACTTCTTTGAGTAAACGTGAAGGAATTGGATCTAATAAACACGATGATGACTTAGACGAGCTGATCAGTGCGAATAGTTCAGTATTAGTAATTGGGGCAAAAGATTCTAATCTTGATTACAGCTAATTAAACAGATGTCTTCACTAGTGCTGCATCTGGAAGGTTGCTGAACAGTTTGGTGATGTGATGAGCATCGAGTTTTATGCCTAATATTTTCTATCTTATCATTAAAGAAAGTCATGAAATCATTACTGTTAACATTACACAGAACGGGAGAATCACTTTCTGTAGGGTTTTTGTTAATTTGGAGACTGTATTAAAAAGAAATCTTGGATTATTCTTATTTTTCTCTATGATTGAGGAGAAATATGCAGCTTTAGCTTTAGTAAGGGCATGCTTATACTCTGCCATGCTGTCCCTCCAAGCAATCTTAAACACCTCCAGTTAACTATGTCTCCACTTGCACTCTAGATGCCGTGTTCTTTGCTTTAAGGTACGGGTGTGGTCATATACCATGGTGCTAGCCTTTTTCTGTAATGCGTTTGACCCTAGCAGGGGCAATCGTGTCCAGGGTTGAGCGAAGCACACATTCTAATTGCTCATTTACACACTCAAGAATGATTTATCTCCGTACGTGTATTAAATTTTTACGTCTGGTAAGGTTTTTAATAAACGCAGCCGGGAGTGAAGATGTGATAGTTGCGCTTGGTGTGGATAAAGAGCAGAGAGGATTTTTTTATTTATTCGAGATAGCTCAAATACTAAAAGATAGTGATCTGAAATCGAATCACTTTGTGGGAAAACATCAAGGTTATCTATATTGATACCAACTGTTAATATTAGATCTAAAGTATGATTACAGCGGTGGGTTGGTCCCATCACATTCTGAGTGATACCCATGGGTGTGTCTGTGGCCGTGCCAAATCCCCACACACTGTCATTTTTCCTTTTATTTATTTATTTACCCATTTGGTTTGTCATATTCATCAGGAGCTAACTGCACTTGGGTCCCAAAATCCCCTTATTTTTTACAGGAAATTTGCATGCAAGTATTTTTAAATATGGTGAAGCTGTGTTTTGTTCGAGGAAATTGCAGTGACAGTGTTTAAAAAAGTTGATAACTATTGTTTGGGTTAAATATCATGATTTACTGCATTACTGAATATTGCCATGTCTATTTATGAGTTATTTAGCAGCATTTATTAAGGGCTTTTATTCTGTTTTTTTACTGTGGTTAGTTGAGTAAAGTGTAAAAGCCACTTGAACTGTTATTTGAGCATTTCTTTAACAGACTAGTAGTACTTTTAGTTAAGTAAAGAACTTCTTCCACCTGTGTTATATATGACAATATGTTATATATGGTCATTTTGCCATCACAAAATCAGCAAATCTAATGATGGGTTGATACTTTTGCACAGTACTGTAGGCTATACATAGTGTGATCCGAAATGGCTTAATTATCTTACCACATATGTATATGGTAAGTATTTTCTGTATTAACATGCTAAGTATTTGTATTTGAATGAGACATATGTCTGAAAGACAAAGATTGACAAAGATTGTGTATCTTAGAAAACACCTGCAGGTGTTAAAGTGACACTACATAGGTTAGAAGAAGGCTTTTGGGGGGAGTGGTGGGAAAAAACACTTTGTTCAGCTAGTTATTAGTACTTCCCTCCAGGGCAAGGCAGCAAGAACAACTAAAGCTGTTCCGCAAGCTTGTCATCAGTTCAAGACATCTAACCAGACAGGTTTTCCATAATAAACCATTACCAGTTTAATAATTTTGGTCAAAGTGCTCTTTTACAAATGACACAAGTGAGAATAGAAAGTCAGGTTAGTGGTTCTTTAGAGAAATGTGTGTAAAACAATGGGTAAAAGGACCATCATAACATTTAACAAGAACCCAGACAGAACGGCATCTGATGCTTATATGGAATATGCAAGTGTGAAACTGCAACAATTTTGAATTTTCTCAAATGTAATATATGTTTTAATTACAAATCATATACTTTTTGCATAATAATTTGAGTGAAACAATCAACAATTTCAGATTTTGCTATGTTTTGGTGTAATGACAGGGTGCCCTTGATCTAGAATGCATTCCACAGGTTTTTGCAAAATCTGATTCATGTTATCCCAGCGTGATTTCACAAAATTTCAAAAGGCATCTTGTGCTGTTAATGAATGTTTACTTTCTGCCTTATCTTATATTTTTAAACATGACATGCTTAAGTCTAAGCCTCATTTCATGATTGCTTATTTAATGTAGTGTGATGTGCTCATAATGTTAATTAATGTCACTCACCCTGAGTTTTGGCAATTGTACGTCAAGGTTTGCAGCCATGGAGAGAAAGCTTTTAAAGTGATTGTGATCCAGAAGGATATACACAGCAACACCTCTGATAGATGCATCCACAACCTCTTTAAAAAGATCTATATCGGTGAAAACATCCATTGCGATTGCAATGACCTGTATGGAAATAAAAATACAAAAAGACATATTGCATCAAAGGTACATCACTGTTATTGGTTGTCAGTTTTGGATGTGTCACACTCATTATCACCTCATGGAACTATAATCCGTAATGGCTTGGAATATCAAACTTTCAATAAATGTGTTCCAAGGCGCCTCACTTCTGGGCAGCAACACAGCATGTGTACAGATTGGGAAACGCCTACAATCTCAGTGGAAGTGTTATGAGTCTGCGAGCATGGCCAATTTTCTCTCGTGAGGAAGAGTTATTGTGTTGTGTCCCACCTGAATTCCAATGATTTTTCAAACATTGCCATTCAGGCACTGTTATTACATCACATTTACAACATTCTCAGATGCCTATACTGCATTTACAGTTCAGCTAGAGTGGCAGAAGTGGTTTGTCCAGAGTGGGATCTTGCCTGTTTGATTCCAGGTCTGGATTCTGCATGTGTGGAGTTTGCATGGTCCCTGTGTGTTTCAGTGCGTGTTGTCTAGGTACTCTGGTTTCCTCCCACTTTACAAAGACATACATTAGGTCAAATGCCAGAAGTTGAATCTGTTCATCTGGACATAGATTTTGTTGGAGAAACGTTTCGTCACTCATCTAAGTGACTTCTTCAGTCTCAGCAGTTGGAAAACTTCCCCAATCTTATATACAGCACCTTTGCATAACGACTGGTACCAGCACCATTGCATAACAATGGGACCGGTGATCAGTTTAATATGCAGATTGACATATCCATTAATGACAATGGCCACGTGTGCCACTCACTCAAGATTGGGGAAGGGCTGCGATGGCTCCGTTGTAAGATGGTGAGAGGTGTACTCTAAGGCCCCCTCCTTGGTCCAAGGATGGACGTTCCCTTTTTACAAAAATGGCTTCTTTTACTCCGCGTTTAAACCATCGTTCCTCCCTATCAAGGATCTGCACGTCTTCATCCTTGAAAGAGTGGCCACTGGCCTGTAGGTGGGTATAAACCGCAGAGTCCTGACCTGATGAGGTAGCTCTTTTATGTTGTGCCATCCTTTTCGCCAGTGGCTGTTTGGTTTCCCCGATGTACAATTCCTGGCAATCCTCCCGGCACTTAACAGCGTACACTACATTACTCTGTTTGTGCTGGGGGACCCGATCCTTGGGGTGGACCAGTTTCTGGCGTAGCGTGTTTTGGGGTTTGAAAGCCACTGAGATGCGGTGTTAGGTCAAATGGTCTCCCTAAGTGTGTGTGTGTGTTTATGTCCATGTTCATGCGCTGTGCAACTGATCAGTGCCTGGTGCTTAGATTTCTGCCTTGTGCTTCCGGTTAGGTCAACTGGCCTCTTAAGTGTGTGTGTGTGTGTGTGTGTGTGTGCACACCTTGTCTTGCTATACTTGTGAGGACCAAATGTCCTTATAATGACAGGAAAACCTCAACTTTTTTCTGGTCCTCACTACTTTACTTGCTTTTTAAAAAATGCCAACTTTTATATGAAAATCTAAAAGCGCCAAAAGATTTGCTTTAGGTCAGGGGTAGGTGTAGCATTAATTAGCTGCAGTAAGGCTTCATTGTCATTCGTGTCAAAGAAAAAGTATTCACAAGAATAGCAAGACAAACGTGTGTGTGAGTGTATGTTCATGCTATGTGCAACTGATCAGTGCCTAGTGCTTCTGGTTAGGTCCTGGCTCTCCAAGACCACGAACTAGGTCAAGCGGGTATGAAAATGTACATTGAATGGTTTTCTCAAGGGACCCACAGTGGCAGATGGGCAAGAACATATAGCTTTCCAATTAGAATGCAATGCCTCAATCACCAAGCCAACATTGCCATGTTGCATTTTGCCTTGTTCCACCACATTCCATAATTTATCAAGTCTCAATAAACCTACCCCAAACTGACTAGTAGACAATCAGACACAAGTTCTTTTCACTTGTTTGAGCTATTTAAACAGAAGCTTTTAGTGAATGTGTTGTTGCTTCTTGCAGTGCTCATTTGTTACTGCTGTAGCAACGAACCCTGAAGCATGTTTTTGTCTCGCACAAATACATTTCCATAGAACTTCTGTGTTACACTTAATGAGCAAAAATAATTGTCACGCAGCTGACACAAACTGCTGATCTCCAAACTGGCATGTGAATTTGATGCACTACCTAATAATTTGCATTCCACAAAATTGTATGCCTCTGTTTGCAAAGAAGCAAAAAGAATCTTTTTTTCCAATCTTTGTTCAACATCAACTGAAGGACTGGTACTCATTTTACATTTTTTTCCCCACTTGCTTCAGTGTTCAATAATGGAGCTGAACTTAGATAATGAATGTTAACCAATTGTGATTTAAATGAGGCTGGTTAAACTGGTCCTAAAGCGCCAACCACATTTCTGACACATTTCTTTTTATAAATGTGTTTTTCATTCGCTTTAATCTACCTACCCAAAATAAGTCGGGTAGTTAATGATTTACACTCACTGAGCACTTTATTACGTTTGTACACCTACTCATTCATGTAGTTATCTAATCAGACAAACATCAACGGTGCAAAATCACTCAGAAAAGGGCCAGCAGCTTTTGTTAATGTTCACAACATAAATAAGATGACATTGTGAAACGTTACCAGTGATTTTGACCATGGCTGTTGGTGCCAGACAGGCTGGTTTGAGCATTTCTATAATTGCTGATATGCTAGGATTTTCATCCACACCAGTCTCTAGAGTTTACTCAGATGGTGCAAAAAACATCCACTGAAAGACATTTCTACAGAAAGAAATGCCTTGTTGATGAGAGAGGCCAATGGAGGATGGCCAGACTGTGTTGAGATGACAAAGAGGCTATGGTAACTCAGATAATCACTTTCTACAAAGGTGTGCAGAATCTCAGAATGCACAACATCTCCAACATTGAGGTAAATGGGCTA
This sequence comes from Ancistrus triradiatus, assembly GCA_025084515.1. Taxonomy (NCBI): domain Eukaryota; kingdom Metazoa; phylum Chordata; class Actinopteri; order Siluriformes; family Loricariidae; genus Ancistrus; species Ancistrus triradiatus. The sequence goes on along the minus strand of JAJAGP010004404.1, from coordinate 21,131 downwards.
CAGCAGCTGAAGACCATTCGTTCTACTTCTGTCAGCCAAGAACAAATAGCTGAGGCTGCCATGATCACAGGCTCACCAAAGCAATGCAGTTGAAGATGGAAAATGTAGCCTGATCTTTTTATGCTGTATATAGTAGGAATAGTAGGGACAGAATTTGGCACCAACAGCATGGCTTCATGGACCCAGTCTTCCTCATGTCAACAGCCCCGGCTGGTGGAGGTGGTGGGATGGTGTGGGGAATGGGACTGTGGTAGCTTAGCGGGTAAGATACTAGACTTTGGACCAGAAGATCCAGGGTTCAAATCCCACCTCTGCCAAGCTGCCACTGTTTGGTCCTTGAGCAAGGCCCTTTACCTACAACTGCTTGGATTGTAAAATTGGATCAATTGTAAGTCGCTCTGGATAAGGGCGTCTGCTAAATGCTGTAAATGTAATGTAAATCCAATAGAACACCTTTGGGATATGGTATTAGGCAACACATGACAAATCTGCAAAAACTGTGTGATGCAATCATGTCAACACAAAATCTCAAAAAATTGTTTCCAACATCTTGTGGAACACATGCCGCAAAGAATTGAGCTCTAGTTTTAATAATCAGACCTCTGCTTAATATTCATGGAAAAATAATATGCTTGCAGGTTCTTTAACACCGGCATAATAGACACTGAGCAATTTGCATGTGCCTTTATATGCCACCTACATTGCTAATGACTTTTCATACATCTTATTTCAGTTACTTACTTCATTGCCCTTTTTTTTGCCTTCGTTGCACTATGTAAAAAAATCTAATATTATGAACACTATCCAAATACTAGCTTGTTTTAATAATATGCTGTTACAATTTTCTTTTTCTGCTATTCCCTATACTTATGTTACTTGAAGGATAACACCTATTTTGGGTGGCATATGAGTTTATGTCTGAAAGCAGATTTACCATCATCAATTACTCTATATAGTCACAAGTTTGTGGACACCCATTCTAATTTTTGAGTTCTGCTGTTTCAGCAACACTCACTTGTAACACATTCATAATATGAAACGTACTTCTCTGGATTCTCCACAGACAAACAGTGGCAGTAGAATGAGTTGTACTGAATACCCCAGTGACTCTCAGTATGACACATTTATAGATTTCCGCTCCTAACAAGTCAGGTCATGAACTTTATGCCCTGTTGTACATACAGGACGGGTTTGCCAACTTTGATTTACAACATCAAATTACAACTGGCTTGCACAGAACCTTGACCTCAGCTCCATCAAACACCTTGAGGATGCACTGGAATTCCCAAGATGAGCCAGTGCTTATTGTCAATCAGAAGTAGATCTCACAGCTGTGCTCCAAAATCTAGTGTAAAGCCCTTTTAGAAGAACAAAGGCCATTTTACAAAACTCCATGAGAGCAAACTCCATACGAATAGCCATGTTTTGGATGTAGTTTTTTGGGTCTATATATTGTATATCTGTAGATATAAGCTGGTGTTTGCATATTTTGAAAAATGTTTTGATCTTGACATCTACCTGAGCACATTTTCTAATGTGTGACAAAATACCTGTAGAGCAACACACTGATTTAGCAAGCAGGTCCTGTATCTATCCCTCAATATTGACCGTATAGGCTGACAGTTACCAAGACACATGCCATAATTGACCCATGCTAGCAGACAGTACCTCTCTGATGGCACACTGAAAAGCAGGCAAGGATTCTTGAATTCTGCAATGGTGAGGCTGGATTAAAACATCTATTAAGTGTTTAGTGCAATAATATAGTATGATGTCCAATGCCATTTTTATACTCTCTTATGGCCAACAAATAAAAGCTATGGAATTAAAAAGTGCATTCTTTCCAGGTGAATTCTTTATCACCATTTCTGCCTCCACTATTAATTCCAGTAAAGTACCGAAGTAGCCCAGGCATTGCAATAATTATTAACTGTTTTTACCATTAACTGTTGTAAAGTTATTCAGTTCAAATGGAATGCTAGCAGGTTGCCACCCTGGAAGCTCAGCCCAAATAATCTGCATTCATATGTTGTTGAGCAGGGTTCTTGCAGACACACCCAATAACTCAGAATCTCCTGTATATCCTGCAGAAGAGGGTGTGGATGAACTATTAATTGCATAACTTTTCCTCCTCTGCCAGAGCTTTACATTGACAAGAGAATTAGTGGTCTACCAGGCTTATTGAAATGTATATTCCTTTACCTTAAAACATTTACATCATTTACCAAATGCCCTTATCCACGGCAACTTACAATTGATATAGTCTGACAATCCAAGCAATTGTGGGTGAAGGGCATTGCACAGGGACCTAACAGGGTTATTTAACAACCAAACATGGGTGGCATGGTGAGAAAGTGGTTAGCACTGTCACCTCACACCTCCAGATTGGATTCTCGGCCTGGACTCCACCTGTGTGGAGTTTCCTCCAGGTACTCCAGTTTCCTCCCACATTCCAAAAAACACGTGTTAGGTCAATGGTGTCATTATACTGTCCCAGTGTGAGTGTGTGTATGTTTGCACTTGTATAAGATGATGCTCTGTCTAAGGTTGCTTCCGGATTTGCCCTATGTGCTGCCAATTATGCCCCAGCCTCAATTACGCAGGTATGGAAATGCTGAAATTATGTTAATGTACAGTATGAGTTTTATCATAAGCAAACTTGATGAACCTTGCATTCAGACTGACACACAAGTACCTTCATTGTGACTTAAATGTCACTGTGCTTCTGGCAACTAGTATAACGTGAGATCTGAAAGAAGATAGTTACACCACTAAAATATATATTCTCAGTGTGACACTTCCAGAGGCACCGAAGATTTTTATACAATGAAGTACAGCTAAGCAAACCCTCTAATTTGCAGTTAAGAGTAAAGAAAGAGAAATTCAGCCTTGCAAAGTTGTAATTTCATCGCCCTTTAAGACTCTGCTATCTTTCTCCAATCGTTCACTTTACACCACAGTCAGGGATTTTAGAACAACATAAAGTCAAAGTTTCTTCTATAGATTGGACCTAGCTGATAATGGCTTAAAGCAAACTAGACACAAACCAAGCAATGTGCAGTGGGGCAAAAAACTATTTAGTCAGCCACTGATTGTGCAAGTTTTCCTACTTAGAAAGATGAGAGAGGTCTGTAATTTTCATCATAGGTACACTTCAACTATGAGAGTCAAAATGAGAAAAAAAATCCAGGAAATCACATTGTAGGATTTTTAAAAAATTTAATTGTAAATCATGGTGGAAAATAAGTATTTGGTCACCCACAAACAAGCAAGATTTCTGGCTCTCACAGACCTGTAACTTCTGACACCTGTCCACAGTCTCAAACAGCCAGACTCCAAACTCAACCATGGAAAAGGCCAAAGAGCTGACGAAGGACAACAGGAAGAAAATTGTAGACCTGCACCAGGCTGGGAAGAGTGAATCTACAATAGGCAAGCAGGTTGGTGTGATAAATCAACTGTGGGAGCAATTGTAAGAAAATGGAACACATACAAGATCATTGATAATCTCCCTCGATCTTGGGCCCCACGCAAGATCTCATCCCGTGGGGTCAAAATCATCATGAGAACAGTGAGCAAAAATCCCAGAACTACATGGAGGGACCCAATGAATGACCTGCAGAGAGCTGGGACCAAAGTAACAAAGGCACCACAGTAACACTACACCGAGACGGACTCAGATCTGCAGTGCAAGGCGTGTCCCCCTGCTTAAGCCAGTACATGTCCAGACCCAGCTGAAGTTTGCCAGAGAGCATATGGATGATACAGAAGAGGACTGGGAGAATATCATGTGGTCAGATGAAACCAAAATAGAACTTTTTGGGGAAAACGTAAACTGGAGGAAGAAGAATGCTGAGTTGCATCCCAAGAACACCATACCTACTGTGAAGTATGGGGGTGGAAACATCATGCTTTGGGGCTGTTTTTCTGCAAAGGGGACAGAACGACTGATCCATGTTAAGGGAAGAATGAACGGGGCCATGTATCATGAGATTTTGAGCCAAAACCTCCTTCCATCAGTGAGAGCATTGAAGATGGAACGTGGCTGGGTCTTCTAGCATGACAATGATCCCAAACACACCGCAACGAAGGAATGGCTCCGTAAAAAGCATTTCAAGGTCCTGGAGTGGCCTAGCCAGTTTCCAACCCCATAGAAAATTTGTGGAGGGAGTTGAAAGTCCGTGTTGCCAAAAAACATCACTGCTCTAGAGGAGATCTGCATGGAGGAATGGGCCAAAATACCAGCTACAGTGTGTGCAAACCTGGTGAATACTTACAGGAAGTGTTTGACCTCTGTCATTGCCAACAAAGGTTATGTTACAAAGTATTGAGTGGAACTGTTGTTATTGACCAAATACTTACTTTCCACCATAATTTACAATAAAATTCTTTAAAAATCATACAATGTGATTTCCTGGATTTTTTTCCCCATTTTGTCTTTCATAGTTGAAGTGTACCTATGATGGAAATTACAGACCTCTCCCATTCTAAGTAGGAGAAGTTGCACAATAAGTGGCTGAGTAAATACTTTTTTGCCCCACTGTAAATATGAATCTTCTTTGCTCCACTATGCTAAATTCAACCTACAAATCTCTTTAAAATTTACAGTGATGTGGGCATTCAATGCTGCAGTGTAACATTTCTGAAAATATTTGGACTCTATTATTTGAAATATTAACATTATCAAAATATCCCTTAAAGTTTTCAATGAAAATGGACTTTGTAACTTAAACTTTACCAGTTATCAATACCAAAGACTTTTTAACTGTTGGAGAAGCTTATATAAAAGTATTAGTAACATGACTGGCATGCTTGCTCTGTTGGAGCAAGAGCAGGCATGCCAAAGACATATTGTTCGCCCAACGACTCTTCTGCCATCGCATAACATATCGCCTCACATATTTCATGGAACACCTGTTCATATCTATTCATATCTCTTTTCATGTCTTCTCATATCAGGCACTGTTGCTTTAAACCACCATGCTTTTAGAAGCATCAGCAATGCTTTAACTAGTGCTTAGGATACTTATTTTGTATGTAACTGATCTTATGAATATTTGAAATTATACCCAAATATCATTTGTGGCTCAGGTCAGTCATGTGTTTACAATCTAGTTTTCAGGATGTCACAGCAAACATTACCTTTCTAGCATCCTGAATATGTTTCCTCAATGTCTCTTTGATGGTAGGGCTGTTTAGCCTGGGTGGATGGTAGAGTAAACGTATGTTGGTTGGGGGCCTGTCATATGTGACCTCTGGCCATCCCAGATCCAGGTCTGGAGGAGGGGTGTCAGAGTGTGTGGGCCAGTACGTTCCTGTTGAAGTCCCTTCATCCCCTATTGTTTCTACGTCCTCTGAGTGATCACTGTCAGGCAGCAGCTCCGCGGTTTGTGTTATATACTGAATTTCATCCTCAGAAAGGAAGCTCGCTATCTTCTCAGCTTGAAGGAATTCCTGATATATTTTCCTCCCACCACTGACTAGACTGTCAATGGCTAACCGGTAAGCTTCTCTATAGTGTGGCTGGATGTAATCATCAGACTTCAAGTCTTCTTTTAAAGATGAGAGCAAGGATAAATTGGATTCCATGATCGAATGGCTTTGGATCATTTCTTCTCAAACTGAACAGCACCCAAGAGCCACCTAATGAACAAAAGTATACCGCATTAGGTAATATGAACAACTGTGAAAAATTTCATCATTTATGTGAGTCATATCCTTAATACAAAAAGCCGGTTAATGACAAACCTTCACTAAAAATATTTGAAACATGAAATGCAGGTTTTTCTGTTCAATACAGCACAAATCAACTTCAGGAGCAACTCTGTCTAGTGTGTTCACTTGATTGTCAATTTATTTAGAAACAGAGGCTACAAATGTTGGATGTAACATTCATGTGAAAAACCACTTTTCAAATTTACAAACACAGTTCGGAACTAACAGTTTCAGGTCCTGTAAAGGCCTATACAAACAACTTTCTATAACAGAAGTTTAGGCAGCATGATCCAACTCATATACGTTGTCAATGATTTGTGAACTTTAGTCTTACAGGATTTGAAAGTCCCACTTTCAAAACAAATTAAATAATGGTACAAGGCTTATAATAAGCTCACAAAAACAAACCATATAGTCTTCCTGTTACTTATAAGGAAAATCATGAGATCAATAACTTTAAATTCATGTTTCAAACTTGAAAGCATGTATTCGTTTCTTGCCATTTGTATAACCATTTTTTCCCCTTTACTTACATGAGCTGTCAGTTACGCTGAACTCCTCTGAAGCGTTGCAAGTGCATTTTCATCCAGCTAAGATCTTTCACAGAGATTAAAAGTATGTTGAATAACAAAGGGAAGGTATGCTACTGAGGAGTGAAAGCAAAGAAGACTGGATTTCACAACATGAAGAAGATTTCTGGGAACCTGAATGGGTGGGGATTGAAGTTCTCACTGGCCACAGGCTACAGACCTGTCTGAGCCACTCTTAGCCACACCTCTCTCCCTCCCTCTCTCTCTCGTGCTCCGTCTCGCACTCTCTCGCTCTCCCTCCTTTCTCTTCCTTGTTTGAGAAGTTCAGAGTTCAGTAAGATACTGTTTGCAGTTCTCTTTTTTTTCTATTAATATCTATACATCAAACATGCAATGGACATTGTCGTTTTTAAATTGTATTTACTTCTTTTTTTGTTGTTGCTGTTCCCTGTATAGGATAACAACAGCATGTGTGCGAGTAGTACTTTTATAATTCCATGTATATTTTAAGACAGGGATATTTTAATAAAACTTTAAGTATGATGGAGTAGTGATCTAGACTAGCTCATTTCAGTTTCTACAAAGTGAATAAAAACAGTATGTGGTACCCTGCACTGAACTGGGATCCCATGGACAGTGTATTCCTGGTAAATGTCTCTGGGCCACCATGGCCTTGACCAGCATAAAGCAATTCCTGAGAATGAATCAATTAATACAATGCAGAGAAAAGCTTCTACTAGATCTTAGGGGCAGACATAGGCAGCATCAACCATTGAGAGTGGATCAGTCAGCCAAGATACAGAGTGCCAAGCCACCGGTTTTGGCCTCTGGGAGCACTAGAGGCAAAACCAGCTTATTGGGAGGTCCCAAAGCTTATTTTATAATACAGTGTTGAAATTTCATGCAATTTAGTGAGTAATGGATTGAAATTGAAAAGTAAAAGCAAATCACTTAATCTATTGCTGAAGTAGTGAACACTAGCATAGCTTACTGCGGCCTGTGTTCTGGATAATTCAATTACTGTTTTGTTTTCGGTTTGCTCATAAAACTAACCTTTCAGGACCCATAGAGACTTATTTCCACTAAGAACAGAGTAGCGTAGATGTAAAAATAAAGAAAAACACGGCAAACACAACGGAGATCTTCTCTAATAAAGGACTATTGTGAACCTGAATGACTGAATCACTGTGTACTGAAACGTGAATCATGAATCATGTTTCACCTGAAACGTGTCAGTCGGCTCGACTCATGCAAGTTTAATTGCGCCGAGTACCAAGCAAATGACGAGAACCGAGACAAATTTTCCTAGTCAAAATGCGTTGAGAATAGAACTTAACGAGTTCCGAAGTGGTCGAGAACCAAAGTACCACTGTATTAACGCACTTTTTGTTCTTGATACACATTCATATCTGAAGGAGAGTCTCCATTTATATCTGAGTGGGGTTTGAGCCTAGGGCCTTGGCATGATGAGGCATGTGAGTTCACATAGTGCTACAGGGTTTCTCATTGATAATCAGAGCATGCATGCCTAGGGAATGCAGAGACAGAAAAAGGTAGGAAAAGAAACAGTAGACTGAGTTCCACAGGCTGCAGACCTGCTTGAGCCACTCTTAGTCACCTCTCGGTCACTGACATGCCTAAAATGACATCCAACAAACCAATTTCCCATTCAGCTACTTGTTCACTTCAGGTCTCAATGCACATATTTACTTCAGTTCTCTACAATCTACACTGTAATTCTTTTTTTTTTTCAACTTCAATCTTTAAGTACAGTCCTCTCGAGTTATTTTGCTATAATATTCATCAATAACGACGTGATTATTTCTTTTTTTCAGATCTGCTCTGTATTTTGGTCCTGTAAAATCTACATTTTCTGCTTTATCTCTCAGTTTTCTTTTTAGAACTCAGTATCATTCATTTCTTTTTTCCTTTCTTTGTTATGATTCATTGGCACTTTCTTCGTTACTTCGTTCTCCTTCCTTCTTACTGTTGTCAGGCTGTACAATCGAAATCTTACCCAGTAGAGCACCAACATTATCCAAAGCAAAACAAACAATCTGGAGTCACTGCTACTACCAAAACACAGTGTAATAATATTCAATGATGCGGCATACTGTAAAGCAACATGTCTTATACCTCATCAGTATATATCTTTTATGCGGACAACGTGCAATTTGTGGTTATGTGCAATAACCTATTTCAACACTGTATATTTTTTCATATATTCTATTTTATTGTATAATGCTTTTTATCTCATTATTTTTAAAGTGTGTGTATACTTGTATTTATTCAGTTTCTTCCTTCTTGGTGCCTTAACAAGATAATTTCCCCCTGTGGGATAATAAAAGGCTATCTTATCTCATCTTATCTTCGTTACATTCATTGCTTTTTGTTCTTTTCAAGATAATTTCTCACACATAGACAAACAATGCCCTACTAAAAAAAAAGTACAGCAGTGAACAATGGCATTGGGACTGAGGTAGCTTAGTGGTTAAGCTACAACTGGACTGGTTGTATCAGTTGCAAGTCTCTCTGGAAAAGGGTTAAATGTAAAAAGTAAAAATTTGGGCACTGTGATAGCCTAGCGGTTAAGGTACTGGACTATAGACCAGAAGGTAAAGGGTACAAATCCTACCTCTAGCTAGGCTGTTATTGTTGGGTCCTTGATAAGATTGTATCAACTGCAAGTCAGTCTGGATAAGGGCGTCTTCTAAATGACATAAATGAAAATTGTTCACTCTATAATACATGACAGTATGAAGGACAGGATCAAGAAAACCGGCCCTGTGGAAACTTGAAAAGGAACCAAGTCTGAGAAGTAATTCAGATGATTTGCAGGTCTTGTGCACAGGGAATTGAACAGGTACTAGAACTGGTCCGACTATAAGCACTTGGACCCATGCACTATAAGATCCTGTAAATGTAATAGTTCGAGACGAGTTCTAAATTGAGATGGAACCACATAGCCCACAAAAGAACAAAGACCAAGGCAGGTTAAGAACTGAGGCAAAAGTAGAGACAGAAACTGGAGCAGGAACTGAACGACTGACATGCATAGAGATGGTGGGTTGAACAGATTGGATCTGAAGATCCATCTAAGGGAGTGACTGGGTTCACTGTAGCAGAGCAAAAATCATAAAAGGATAGTCATACAATTTGTGTGCCACACGTTATTCACCTTAAATACTGAATTTAGGGGCACCAAGCTGTCTTCCCCAGAAGGCACATATTCTGTTGTTTAGATGAATCAAGTTGGACCGGAACTCCAACAGCAGTGGCAACAGGTCATAAAATACCAGTCTTTGGGACTGTTGGAACATAATATGATTTCTTTTGATCTATCTTCTAGATGAGATGTGTTTCTCTGGTCTGTTAATTTTAATGTTCACCCAACAAGAGGTAACAAGTACAGGGAGTCAAGTTCAATGGCAAGGTTTATATGACAGGCTGAGCAGATAGCAGACACACAGACAGGTCGAAATGCAGCAGGAGGCGCAATTACCAGGTTGCAAGCATGGAAGAGAAAGTGAGAGAAGAAGCAGACAAATGCAGAGCGATACGGATGAAGCATGAGATGAAGTGTAGCAGTGTAGAGTAAATAACAAAAGTAACAAAACATAAGGAATGGAAGACATAGATAACTGTGTGACTGTGTGACGAGTAAAGGTGGAAGCGGTGTTTCAGTGTCCTGTTGATTAGGGAAATGGGAACGCTGGAACATGAAGGCTTGGCCAGGGTTGAGTTAAGAATAACTAAGTGTAATTGAATTAAGAAGACTACTGATGTTTTTGTAATATACAGGGTGACAGAGGATAGACAACTCAAATTTACTTTTATAATGATTTTTACAGTCTCCTACCAAGGTTATGAACATCTAGGCCCAGAGCCACAAATGAACAAGCCTAGGGCAACAGTGGCAAGGGAATACTCCCTAAATGTGATGAGGAAGAAGCCTTGAGAGGACCAAGACTAATATGCAATATGCAGTATGTAAGAATCCTGAATTATTTAAAAATTACATTTCTAAGAATATGTTGCATAAATAAACAGAACCCTAAGAACCCTATAGAATGTAACATGGTAGACAATAATAAGCAAGTCTCTGGACATAATTTTGTCCAGTAGTATTGCAGATACTGAAAGTTTTCTGATATTTAGCAAGTAACAGTGTTGGCAGCTTGACTTCATAAAGTCCATAGGGTCCTCTGATGTGGTGTGAGTAGAGGTATGAAGGTTGAAACTGGTGCTGGTAGAACAGCTCAAAGAGAAAACTTAAAATGTAGTTGGAGATGTCACGGACACAGGAGTCTAAAAACAGAACACAGTTGTGATAGGTGAAGCATGGGATTATGGCAGCGCCATCTATAACAGTATTGTTAACAAGGGGAACCAGAAGATAACACAACCAAGAGGGTTCCCATGAAGAGGCAAGTAGACAGCAACCCAACATCCCTTCCCAGTCACAACAATGCTTTTTCCTTAGCCCAAAAACAGGATGGCTACCAGGCCAAAGGGCAAGATAGAACAGTCAGGTCACAGACAACTCCAAACCCCAGGACCAGAGCCATTAATCACAGTCTGAATAGACTAACCATAGTCCTGTCTAAATAAATAAAACATGTTTTTAATCAAAATGTAAAAAATTGGGAGCGTGTCTGAATCCCAAACAATGGTGGGGAGGTTATTCAACAGCTGGGTTGGCATGTATGTGAATGCCCTGCCATGCCTTTTTAATTCAGTACTTATTACCAATAAAGCAAACAAGTGAAACAATTTACTTAAAGGTATGCTTAATATACTTAATTATACAGCAGCCTTTGTTCTTCTCTTTTTAAAGGGCTTTCTGCTATATCTTGAAACATGACTGTGATGTTGACTTCTGATGTTAGACAATAAGCCCTGGCTCACTTTTGGCATTCCAATGCATTCCAAGGACTCTGATGGAATTGTGGTCAAGGTTCTGTGCAAGCCAGACAAGTTCTCATTGGCAAACCAATTCTCTGTGGACACTGTTCACAGACAATACTTCAGAAAGTTGATGAATTGGAAGCGGAACCCTATAAATGTTTGGAAGCGGAACCCTATAAATGTTTCTTATTTAGAGTCGTCTGGGTATCAGTACAACCAATTCTGCTGACACTGTTTGTCTATGGAGAATCCAGAAATGGATGCTTTATATACAACCCCTAAACAAGAACACAAGGGACTGTATAGAAAATCCAAAGAAAAAAAATATGCAGTATTCCTTACATTTACTTTGACTTTTATTTAACTGCAGACAGTATATTCTAAGATATACTTAATATATAAGAATATATATGATAGTTTTTTTCTGGTCAACTTCATATTATTTGTTAATAAACACCCATTCCTGCATTTCAGGTGTGCAACACATTCCAAAAAAATTGGAACAGGGACAATTTAGGGAGGTAAACAAACTAAATAATGATGTGATTTAAAACAGGTGATTACAACCCTGATTTGTACCAAAAGCAGTATCCACGAAAGGCTGAGTCTTTGAGGAGTGAAGGTGGGCAGAGGATCTCCAGTTTATAAACAAATCTGTAAGAAAATTATTGAAATATTTAAAAACAGTGTTACTCAAAGAAAGACTGGAAGGGATCTTGTTGAAAAATACATGGACATTCCTGGAAAAGGCATCGTCTTGAATTCAGCTCATGTTGCTCCAAAATTTCAGTGTACTTTTCTGCATTAATGCTATCATCACATAAGTGTAAATGACCTTTGCCAGGGGCGCTGACCCAACCCCATACTGTGACAGAGCCTGACTTTTGGACCTGTTGCTGATAACAGTCTGGTTGGTCCTTTTCGTCTTTTTTCCAGAAAACATGGCATCCATTGCTTCTAAAAAGACCTTGTACACTGATTCATCCAACCACAATACACGTTTCCACTGTATTATGGCCCATCCCAGATGCCTCTTTAAGTGGCATTTGTGAATGTAAATCTGTATTGTAGTGCTTGAAAATGGTTTGATAAAGTAGTCCTTTAATCATGTGGTTCTATCAGCTATCGATGAATAACTTTAGACTTTATGCTTGAGCCCTTGCCCTTTATGCACTGAAATTCCTCCAGATTCCTTGAACTGTTTAATGATATTATGCACTGTAGAAGGAGAAATGTGTATATCCCTGCCAATCGTTCTTTGAGGAACATTGTTTTGTAAAAAAAACAACAACAATTTTCTTACACATTTATTGATAAACTGGAGATCCTCTGCCTATTTTTACTCCTCAAAGACCTTTCGTGGATACTGCTTTTATACCAAATGATGATTATAAATCACCTGTTGACATTACTTGTATGAAATCCCTTCAATTCATTATTTATTTTTGAAATCATTATTTATTTTTTTCATTTCATTACTAGCCCTAAATTGCTCTGTCCCAACTTTTATTGGAATGTGTTGCAGGCCTGAAATGATTATTAGCAAATTAAATGAATTCAGAAAAAAACATGAAATATCTTGGGTTTATACTGTCTGCAATGACGAAAAAAGTAAATGTAAGGAACACTGCAGGTGTTTTTAATTTGCATTTTCCATACTGTTCCAACTTTTTCTTATTTGGGGTTGTATATTCTGAAGGGCTGGATTTTTAGTATAGTCACTTGATTCTATTGGACACACCTGAAAAACAAGAAACACACACAAAATGTTTAAGCAAGTAGACCTTTAATAACCAAGACTATTAAATAACGTGGGAATGTTTTCCTAAATGTCTGTTTCTGTGTGTATGTGAGTGTGTGCAGGCTGATGCATATATAGGTCTGTGTGTGGAACATGCATGTGCGTGCCTTAACCACGTGGTGCATGTATAGAACAAAGAGTTAAACTAACCCCTCCTTTTGTTGCTTGCTAAATAACAAAAGAAGTGTCGTCAGATGGTCTTTGCCGTAGGGCCATGAGTTACTCTGCACACACAACTCTTACAAAATTGAATAGTTGGGATGCTCAAAAGGGTAAATTTGCACGTGATGTGTCAAGTTAAGAAATGTAAATTGATAAATGGGAAAAGGAAACTAATAACTTAAAAGCAGGAGTAACAGAGCTGAAGCTGTAGCACCCTAACCTTGAGCAGGCTGAGTCAGGCAAGAGAGGAAGTGTCCTGCAAACAGCTTTATACACAGACAGGGGGTGGATTGCAAGTGACACTGAGTATAACAGTAGTTGTTGGGGCAACCTAGGGGAAGCTCTGGGGAACCCATATGTATGTAGAGGATGTAGAGCTTTAGAATTTCCCAGAGGTTTTCTGCAAAAAGGAATAACAGGTAGCCAGTGCAGAGCTAATTAGAACAGGGCTAATATGATCGATCAAATTGTCTAGTTGTAGTGAGGACCAAAGATGGGCAGAGAATCTCCAGTTTGTCCACAAATGTGTGAGAAATTTGAAATGTTTAAAAACAATGTTCCTCAGAGAAAGATTGGAAGGGATTTGCATATTTCTTCCTCTACAGTGCAGAACATCAGCAATTCAAGGAATCTGGAGGAATTTCAGTTTACTCTGAACACCTGTGATCTCGGATCCTTCAGACAGCACTGCATCAAGAACCATCATTCATCAATAGCTGATATAATCTCATGGGAAAAAGATTTCTTTGTCAAGCTCTACCATACATAGTTACACTCACAAATGCCAAATTCAAAAGTGTGCAAAACAGAAGCATTATGATAAGCATGTTCAGAAGCGGGAGGCATCTAGAGGCATCTAGAATGGAACATCACACAGTGGAAGTGTGTATTGTGTTCAGAAGAATCAGAATTCCAGCTTTTTTCTGGAAGATATGGACGCTGTGTGCTCTGGACCAAAGACGAAAATAAACCATCCAGACTTTTATCAGGAACAAATACAAAAGCCAGGGTCTGTAATAGCATGGGGTTTGGTCAGTGCCCTCTAAGTTTAAGTCACTTGGAATTTCAAGGACACAACATCTAATATAGGAAAAAAACATCATGAAATAATTGTTATTATATCATCTAGACATTCTTTTAGAAACTATGACCGTTGCTGTGGCTCTGAGGAAAGGGGTAGCTGCTGGAAACAGACATTCCTGAGGCCTTGGGTCCATATCAATGCTGGACTAGCACCGCAAAGGTCTAGTGGGACAATTACAGAACACTAGCTGGGATTTCTTTGTAATGCAATACCTTGAATGTGTTAATGTTTGTTATTATAAATAAACTTGCCACTATTTGAACTTATATTGTAAAAAAGTATTTGCACTTATGTTAAGATTACATTTTAACACAGGTTGTCCCAAGTTATGATGGGTATACGTTCAGACTAATATATCGTAAGTTGAATTTATCATAAACCATGGAGTTTCTTGTATACTGCATTTATTAAATATCCTTAGAAAACTTGCATTAAACTGCAGTTGGGTAAAGTCATTAACCTAAAACTTATTTTATAATAAAGCATTGAATACCTCATGTAATTTACTGAATAATGTGTTGAAGTGAAAAACAAAAACAATTATTGTCATGACTACAGCTTTTCCTCAGTATGTTTCCCAGTGCTTGTCATGTAACTCCCTATATCACACACAGCCCAGTTCTTCATTTAGCATGTTAAAGTGCAGGAGAGTATCATATTGCATATCGCTTGCGCAGGGAAAATTTTTAATTCAGAGTACGCTTTCTACTGAATGTGTATTTATCTGTGTTATCGAATTTCCATCTTAAAGTCAAAATACTGTAAATATGGGAACATATTAAAACAGAGAGTACCTGTAATTACTTTTGTAGTTGATTATTTTGGAAACTTTTTCTTTTGTAGCTACTGGTTCGCAATTCAACTGTAAATAGATGTAATTCAAAGTCTCAAGTGTTAGCTTAAAAAAATGCTCAGATCAAGTTTGTAGTGCTGCCATGTTGGAGGTGTTTGGCTCCGATTTGTACTAGTGACAATAGGTAAGAGCTCCATAGGGCTTAAGTAAAAAGTAAATGGTAAGACTTTGCTCTGACCACTCATTACCCATTGACAAGATACCTGGTCTTTGTCCTGAAAATTATTTTACAGTATACCATAATCTTATTTTCTTTACAATGAGAACTGCATTTATAATTTTTGCAAAACATCCCAAATATTAAATTTCAAATTATAATTCAAAGTGACAATAAGTGGAACATTACTTATTCCACGCAGTATTCCAGTCTGTGAAATTAGAAAAATACTATACTATACTAGTCATACCTTTTTATTTTCTATCATCACCAAAATGAAGGAAAATATAACATTAAAATGCCAGATTCCCCTTTCATGAGCACTACTTATTCTACTAAAGTGTACCCATTAATACAATTTGTATTTAATTGATTCATCAATTATAGGCCTTCAAAAAGTAATTGGGTTTAACACACTTTATCCTTTGTCTTATCCTCATTATTTTCATAGATACATTTCCCTTTAAATCATTCTGGAAATTGACAGTTCTAGCATAATATACTTGGCTTACACTAAAAACCTCTTCTCTCTATGTTCCAATGAATAACATTGCGATCATCTAAAGCTCCCAACACATTTGGTAGTTTTTTTTTTTTTTTTTTTTTTTTTTTTTTGTATACTTGTATTCATAAGGCATAATATCTCTCTTGCTTTCATGTATCGTAAAATTACTGGCTGTAGTGTATGTGATATAAATGCTGACAGTAATTCAGTTACCGACAGGGGATTTATGGAAGTGGTTTGTACTACTTACACAATATATATTTAGTCATTTATCCTTAAACAGGTTTCTGGTGCCTTGAGTGAATTTTTACATCACTGATGAGTCAATGCATGGAGAGAATCTCTTTGTTAACACAACCATCACTTTGTGGAGTTTTTATGGACTGACTTGTGTGTTGCTTGTAAGGCTTGTCCAGGCAGGTACCTGGTACTGTAATAAGGACAAGCCAGTGCCAAGCCATATATGAGATTTCAAGGCTAAAGGTATTTTCCATGACTGTGCTGCTTTCAAAAGTAATGAGAAATCCAATGCAAACCAAAAAGTCAACAATACCTTCATGAACTGCCAAGATCCGTGGCATTTCTCCAAATATTTGGCATATTATTTCATTAAGGCTTAAAAATATGACAGGAATTCACAACTTTGAAGTCATTGTTGGGCATCAAGTTAAAGTTCTAATGTTTTTATTGAGCCTTGACTGCAGTGCACAAAATTACATAGATATGGGGCAAGTACTACAGGGAAGGGTCATATCCAACAGCAGAAAAAAGTGATTGTGGTGGCTAAGTGGTTTTGACAATGGCACAGTTGTTTAGAGACAAGATTATGCAAGAATGTCACAAAAGAGATCTTAATATATCTGCAGGAATAAGACAAACAATTGGTCATTTTAAAAACGTAATCTCCCAGTAAACACCCTAATTGGTGTATATCAATGAATATGAGAGCCAGTCAACTCAGCTATATTGTACATACTTTATACATATGAGATCAATATTTGCTGCTAAATGTGTACTTGGTTACCAAAAACACAGGCCCAGTGTTTATTTTTCAATACTAAAAATGTAATTGTGTCAAAGATTTCATTTGCACATATTTGGATGTACATTTTGAAAGATTTTGGGTATTGTGTTTTACTGTCTTTGCCCAGCGGGTGAGTAGACCTAGGGGGAACTTCAGTTTTGTTTTGCAAAAAAATTAGCATCTTTGCATTATGAATTGTTTGCGTGGGGCTTGGGGGCCATAATGTGGAACTGGGGGTTGGTACTAGCATCTGACCAGGTGGTTAGGTGTAGGTGTTGTACTATTTAGCTACAGTAATATTATGTTGGTGTGTGTGTGTAGTTAATTCTGTGATAATATGTGTATGAAATAGACTCTTTTGTAGACCAATGTGTACAGTGGGGCAAAAAAGTATTTAGTCAGCCACTGATTGTGCAAGTTCTCATACTTAGAAAGATGAGAGGTCTGTACTTTTCATCATAGGTACACTTATGAGAGACAAAATGAGATAAAAAAAAATCCAGGAAATCACATTGCAGGATTTGGTCAATAACAAAAGTTCAACTCAATTCTTTGTAACATAACCTTTGCTGGCAATGACAGAGGTCAGACGTTTCCTGTAAGTCTTCACCAGGTTTGCACACACTGTAGCTGGTATTTTGGCCCATTCCTCCATGCAGATCTCTAGAGCAGTGATGTTTTGGAGCAACACGGACTTTCAACTCCCTCCACAAATGCTCTATGGGGTTGAGGTCTGGAGACTGGCTAGGCCACTCCAGGACCTTGACATGCTTTTTACGGAGCCACTCCTTCGTTGCCCGAGCGGTGTGTTTGGGATTATTGTCATGCTGGAAGATCCAGTCACGTTCCATCTTCAATGCTCTCACTGATGGAAGGAGGTTTTGGCAAAAAATCTCACAATACATGGCCCCGTTCATTCTTCCCTTAACACGGATCATCGTTCTGTCCGCCCTTTGCAGAAAAACAGCCCCCAAAGCATGATGTTTCCATCCCCATGCTTCACAGTAGGTATGGTGTTCAGAATTCAAATTCTTTTTCCTCCCAGTTGAGTTTTTTAACCAAAAGTTCTATTTTTGGTTTCATCTGACCAAATGATATTCTCCCAATCCTCTTCTGGATCATCCATATGCTCTCTGGCAAACTTCAGACGGGCCTGGACTGTACTGCTTTAAGCAGGGGGACACGACTGGGCATTGCAAGATCCTGAGTCCCTCTCAGTGTAGTGTGTTACTGATGGTAGCCTTTATTACTTTCGTCCCAGCTCTCTGCAGGTCATTCATCATCAGTTGTCCCTCTGGTGTAGTTCTGGGATTTTTTCTCTCACGTTCTCATGATGATTTTGACCCCATGGGATGAGATCTTGCATGGGGCCCCAAATCGAGGGAGATTATCAATGGTCGTGTATGTCTCTTCCATTTTTCTTACAATTGCTCCCACAGTTGTATTTATTCACACCAACCTGCCTTGCCTATTGTAGATTCACTTTTCCCAGCCTGGTGCAGGTCTACAATTTTCTTTCTGGTGTCCTTCGACAGCTCTTTTGGTCTTGGCCATGGTTGAGTGTTTGGAGTCTGTCCGGTGTCCTTTAATATACAGATACGAGGTCAAACAGGTGCCATTAATACAGGTAACGAGTTGAGGATAGAAGAGCTTCTTAAAGAAGAAGTTACAGGTCTGTGAGTGCCAGAAATCTTGCTTGTTTGTGGGTGACCAAATACTTATTTTCCACCATGATTTACAATTAAATTCTTTAAAAATCCTACAATGTGATTTCCTATTTTTTTTCTCATTTTGTTTCTCATATTTGTAGTGTACCTATGATGAAAATTACAGACCTCTCTCATCCTTCTAAGTAGGAGAACTTGCACAATCAGTGGCTGACTGAATACCTTTTTTGTACCACTGTATTTTCATGGGGAGCACCTAGGGGTTACAGTATGTGAGCGTGGGTGTATTGTATTGGTGTGCTGTCTATTTAATATGAATATTACTTGTACAGTAGAAATTTTCAGTCAGTCAGTATTACTAAAAATGTTGTTGGAAAAGGAATCAGAAAATCTTTTGTGCACGAATATAGGAGCAAATTGTATGAATTCTGCTGGAAAAAAAACTTGTGTTTTATGCATAACACTGGCATATAAGTTCAAACATATAGTTTACATGTACATGCTGTAACAGAGAAGTTGCACTTCTGTTCCATATACTGTACCAGCAGAACGTAGACAGGGAAGGGCTTTTGATATGCAAGCTCTTATCCTTTTTACACTTGTGTTTAAGTTGTTTTCTTGTTAAAGCTTGCCCAAGGCAATATGAATACTTAAATTAAGTAATCAAGTTGTACTTAATAGGATTGGAATAAGCCCCATTCGGTTCTCATGCTGAGTTGTTCCCAAAGAGTCGATAATCTTAATTATGAAGGCAGTAACAGTCAAGGTTTTTCTAGGGTTTTGGAGTCCGTTCTGTTAAAAATGATTTGTCTTTAGCTTGGGCATGTATGACTCCACACTTCATCTGTAATCTGATAATATTTTTGCCAAAATAAGAAATAAATAAGATGTAAATGATGAGGCTAAATTAGTTTATAGTACAACAACTTTGCCTGTGCTAGTGCATGTTAAGGTCAATCATTGACTCGTCTCGGTCTCGACCTCCTTTGGACTCAGTCTTGTCTCTGTCTTGGAGTAAGGGGGCTCAGAAATTGTTGTCAAAACCAACCGAATCCAATGCGTCTATCTGAGGTAACTTTAATTATAAACTGAACTTTCCTATCATTGTTGAATATCAACAATCCATTCAAACAGAATAAATCAGTCCTTTCTCTACATGTCTAAATAAAACCTGCACTCAAATTGGCTAACAGGGAAAGACAAATTACTGCTCTTCTCATTTTACTAACACATTTTATTGTTAATAGTCTGACATTAAGATTCCAAGTATGAATTTTCACCCACTTGTTTTACTTACTTTAAGTTTATTTTTAATTTTTGTTTGAGGGCATATTGAAATGTGATTATTATTTAATAACAAAAATGGATAGAATGGATGTTGTTGACTATACTCAGTTGACTTCCAGCTAATTGAAGTTTGATGGTTTTCATCCTGCAACTACTTTCTGTAAATCCCACAAAGGATGTGCTACAGGATTTAAATCTGGAGACTAATAAGGCCACTCATTAGCACTCAAGGGTTTAGTTGACTTGGAAGTGTGCTTGGGATCACTGTCCTGCTGGAGATTCCAATCACAATTATCACCAAGTTCACCACAGAAATGCATAACAAGTCTCAAATTACTTGATATTTCTGTGAATCCACAATTCCAATCATACTGTCAAGATTGCCAGTTCCTGCAGCTCAAAAGTATCCCCACATCATCACTGATGCACCTCCATGCTTGATCTTCTTATGTTTGATATTAACACATTTGTCCCAGCCTTAATCAGGTCACAATGAGATGGCTCATGATGTTTGCTGATGTGCCCTTGTGAATCTTCTGTATTTTTGCATAAATATGACCTAAAATATCTTCAGATTTTCAATTTATTTTTTTGTGATTGTGAGTCCACCATCACAATTGTGTTCATGGCAGGTCATTGCTCTTCAAACAGAACACTGCTGCCCATCATGTAGCACATGAACAAACCATAAGAATTGGAAAACATTTGTAGTCGAAGGATGTCAGGGCGACTTGCCCTCATTGATAGAACAAATAATTCTGAAGTACACCTACAATTTCTAAAAATAAATGTCAGGACATCTGTCCATGAAGTCTTGATGCATGCTCAATGATCCAGGTAAGAAAATCCCAGAAGTTGGAGATGGGAGACGATTGAAAGTCGATGTTTACCGTAAGCCAACACATATGGATCAGTACTTAAGGTTTGACTCTCATCATCCACTGGAGCACAAACTAGGAGTCATCAGGACACTGTACCACCGAGCAGACAGCGTCCCCCACTGACACAGCTGCCAAGGATGGAGAGAAATCTCACATTAAGCAGGCCCTGGGCAAATGTGGTTATCCGAACTGGGCCTTTGTCAAAGCCGGTAAGATGCCCAAACAGTGTTCCAGCAGACGGACGAGAGCAGGACAACAACCGCAGTCTAAGCGTAAACCAGTGGTGATTCCATATGTGGCAGGAACATCTGAACAATTGAGACGCATCTTTGCCAAACACCACATCTCAGTGACTTTCAAACCCCAAAACACGCTACGCCAGAAACTGGTCCACCCCATGGATCGGGTCCCCCAGCACAAACAGAGTAATGTAGTGTACGCTGTGAAGTGCCAGGAGGATTGCTAGGAATTGTACATCGGGGAAACCAAACAGCCACTGGCAAAACGGATGGCACAACATAGAAGAGCTACCTCATCAGGTCAGGACTCTGTGGTTT